>VDFB02021313.1:0-31912 GCA_007258455.2 Sequoia sempervirens | reverse complement strand
CATGCCAAAGAACTAAGGCTTGCTCTATTACATCTATTTTTCATTGAAGCATATATGAAATCCATCCTTGAACTTGCAATGATACAAATACCATTTGAGGAAACAATAATTTGCATGCAAATGAATAACACACAATAAAATAAGGCTTGCTCTCCACCCTACCGTAATTGTGTCATGGAGCCTCATGGGCTCTAGCCATACCCCCGAGCAAGAATTTTATTAACCCCAAGATGATAAATGGAGTCTTCTCAATATTTTATAATAGAGTTAAAAATAGCATAACATCTAAGCTCTTCATTCACCATACTCAATGAAAATCTCTACAAACATACTATCTTCTTACAACAATTAATCAATGAGGAATGGGGAGAAGGGGAAAAACTTATCTCTTTTTATTAGATGAGAGGTTAAACTCACCTACCCTTCTTGCCTCTCCAACCAAGCCATTTTGCTCACTCTCCTTTCTTCTATCTCAACTTTAGTTCTCCATAAGGAGAAGTGGGTAACAACCCACTTATTCTTCCTCTCCAACATATATAGGAGTTTTCAACTTGCAAATTTTGAGTGGGGAGTTGTGAAGTGCACCTACCTCCATCCATGAGAGTCTTTTCCTTATTAAAGAGGAAAACATGCACTTGGACAACCCCCCCCCCATCTTTTCACCCCCATCCTTTCTTCAAAATTCGTCACTCCTCATTAAGAGGACTTTTCAGGAGTCAAATCATGTCCTTAGGGCCCTATTGCATGCCCACTTGACCCCTACCATTATGGTATAGACACTAGGGGGTTTATTTTTACATCTCAACCAAGGAAATTGACCAACAACCCTCTTTAAAGACCCATTTAAGGACCCATCCGAGATTCAAACTTGAATAAGGGTTTCTAACTTTAACCCCAACTTACATCTCACATGACACAATTAAATACACTCCCAACCCAAAAGAATAAACACAATAACTCCATTTCCTTCTAAGCTCCAAAATGAGCAAATCAAATACATAACCACAAGAGGATGTCTTTCAATTTGCTCTCACTAGTTTTCCCTTCTCATATTGGCACTCCTTTCCTGCACATTACCAATGAAATCATAAGAAACAATCGTATATCACATAAGATTTAATTATACAACAATTTCATTAAAATTCCAATCTATATTTATAGTTTACAAGTGCTTAATACCTTCATGGCAATGATAATAAAACAACATGTCAAAATGAAATACAAGCGCATTTTCACGCAATCACACTATGCATTGTCTGAAATATATCTAAGCATCTATTCAAGAGAATTATATATAAAAAAATTAAGATTGTATTATTCACATGTGAAGCGGGGTCTTACAAATACCTGATCTTCTATATATATAAGCATGCTTTTTTAATAATTGATCCTCTATATATATAAGCATGTTTTTTTAATACCTGGTCTTCTATAATTATAAGCATGCTTTTTTAATAGTTGATCTTCTATATATATAAGCATTCTTTTTTAATACCTGGTCTTCTATAATTATACGCACTCAAGCCTAGAATTTGATGGTCTACTTGACCTTTTTTGAATTTTAGACCGTATATTACAACTTAAAAATTTATTAGACCATATAATTTTACTTGCTATATTTTTATATAACCGTAAATATGACACTTTAAATTATTATCAAATCATAAAAATTAATTATAAGCATATATATATAATATTTATTATAAAAATATAAATTAGTTCAGAATTTTTCAAAGATACAATATAATTCTTTCTAATTTTTAAAATATTTTTTACAATAAATTTAAGATTTTGACATTATTACAAACAGTTGTCATCTTTATATTAATATATATAATTTATAATAAATATATATTAATTCAAAATCTTTTCAAAATAGAATCTTTTAAAGATAGAATATAGTACTTTCTAATTTTTAAAATATTTTTAACAATAAATTTAAAATTTTGATAATTTTACTAATAAACTGTGTGTGATTTTTATATCATCAACGTTTCGGATCATATTCCATGATCCATCATCAGGATGATCAGCAGTCAAATGATGCTGGTATGCAAGATTTTTGGAATAAATTGTGTGTGATTTTTATATCATCACTGCTGATCATCCTGATGATGGATCATGGAGTATGATCCAAAACGTTGATGATATAAAAATCACACAGTTTATTCCAAAAATCTTGCATACCAGCATCATGGACTGTGGAAACAAAATGTTATTAATTTTACTAATAGTTATCATTGCTTTATATTTATATATATGATTTATAATATTTATTATAAAAATATATATTAATTCAAAATAGAATATGATTATTTTAACTTTTACAACAAGATTTATTTTTTATATGAATTTAGAAATTTCTTAAATTAATTGTAACACAAATCTAAGATATTTTTTTTTGATCGGTGATGATAGTTTATTTTATTAAATATTAAGAAAAAGTTACATATACTTCATATTTAGCTTCATCCATCAACTACCAAAAATTTTGATTAACCAACAGAGTATCCAACATAACTAATTGCCCCTAAACATATCCACCTGAAATCTACCCTTCCAACCATTGTTTGTGCCCCAAGGTGTTTACAATTACAATGCACATCCAGGCATAACCCCCAAAAACTAGAATCACAGACAAAATTTTGTATAGTAATCTAAAAAAAATTTAAACTTGCACTACTCTGACGCCTTCGATGAGTTACCCATCTCCAACGGCACTATCTCCATTATCGACTTCATCTTCTTTCGCGGACGTAGACCCTTCTTTTCATGCATTTCAGCTCTGGCAATGTCTTTGAGATTCTCTAGGACCTTCTCGACCTCCACTAGCTCAATGCAAACTTTGACTGCTTGCCACCCACACTCCGATCCTTCTCACCACAGTGATTTGGTGTGTCCTTCTAGCCACCTAATAAAGAGATGATTTAAGTTTGTGAGCTCTAGGACTCCTCCATCCATGCCTTCAACCTTCACAAGCCCCACTCCAGGAATCGCCTATTCTAGAATGCCTTCCATATCCTCTAAAAAATATTTGTGAACCAGAGTTTTCATGACTTTCCTCACTACATCCACCGGCTCTCCTAAATCCAGACCCCAAACCATGACCAAAAAATAAATATCCATATTGGTCCTGTATCTATGCCTTAATTTTCCAAAGCCATCACCCAAAATAAATTATACTACTTGCGCCACCTCTACTTCCTTGTAGAGAAATAAACCCCACAGCTGCTTCATAGACGCTTTTCCAGTGAATGGGTCCAGCTTCCTTTGTGATGTCAAGGTGAAATTGGCCTCCATTGTATCTCTGGTTCACTGGCTTCCAAACAACCACCCACCACCAACCGACTACAATCCTTACACTTGCACACCAAGAAGCATCAAAGGTGATGAGATGTGTGTCTTTAATACATCTCAATTTTCCAGCCATCTCCATTAATGTCGAACATACGTCCAGCGCCAACAAAAAAACCTTCATCAATGCTTCACTTCTTTCAGGGATTTTCGCACCTCCTTTGCTTGCTAAATAATCATTTCTTCTTGCATTAAATGCAACAAAGAAAATTCCTCCAAATTTAAGCCACTAAATTCTTCAAACCTTAAAAAATTCACCTCTACAAAAGATAGTGCCCATTTAAAGAGGATGTCTGCCTCCACATTCCCAGTTCTCCTTATATGATTGACCTTAAAAACCTCAAAAAGGGCTAATTCTTCATTAATTTTTCTAAACACTCCCTGCAAATGCCAAGCATCAATTCCTCCTTTTGTAATTGCTTGAATTATTATTAAAGAGTCACCCTCCAAATGTATCTTTGAACCCCCTAACTTTTTGGCTATCTTAATTTTCATTAAGGTTGTTGTTGCTTCCGCTACATTATTGGTTCCCTCCTTCAATCTCATTGCTCCTATGGCCAACACATTCCCATTCCAATCACGAACAATACTACCAACTCTAGATGGACCCGGATTTCCTTTTGACACTCCATCAAAGTTTACCTTCCACCAACCTTCATCTGGTTTCTCCCATTTATCCATTTCTATAGAAATTTGATTCGAATTAACCCAACCAAGCCCCTTAACGAGCCTAAGTTGAATTTCAAGACATTGGGACTGTATTCTTTTATCCTCCAAAGTAAAAGGAGTCTTTGAATTAAAATAATTTGAAGTAGCTGCTCCTACTACTTCCTCCAGAGAGTGATTGATTCTATACATCAATCTGTCCAAAGACTCACCTTTTTCCTGAAAAATTATCCTATTCCTCTCTTTCTCCCAAATTACTATAGATGGGCTTACCTTCCATACACATGAGAAGGTAGATTTCAACTTCCGCACTGGCCAACCTTCGAAAACTCTCTTTAATGTATCTGGTAAGGGTCTGTGCCATCCTAAAGACATCAATAACATATCCCAACATGAGGCAACCATTTTACAGTGAAGTAGAAGATGATCTATTGTTTCCTTCACTTTTTCACACATAACACATCTTGAGGGCCCACAAAACCCAGCTGCCTTCTTCTTTCCCCAATTAAGATGTGCCCTTTGACTGCTAGCCATGAAAAGGTACCTACTTTCAGAAAGCATTCCTTTCCCCAGAAAATATCCACCAGCCAAACTTCATTCCTTGCACCAATATCCAAAAGATAGTAGCCCAATTTAATCGAATATTTGTCATCCAAAGCTCCACACCAAATTACTTTATTTTCACAATTTAACCTCACAATCTTCTGAGAGCTAAGAATCTCCTGCATAGTATCTCGTTGCCTATCTGTTAAATCCACATATTGAAGAGATTTCCAACCCCAATCTCCACCAAAACCACCTTCTCTGAATTCCAAATAATCACTAACCTTATCTCCCCAATGTAATTTAAACCAATTTTTAATTTCCAAAAGGTCTTCATTTTCTTGAAAAACTAGAAAACCTACCCACGAATCCTCCCAAAACTTCACCCTTTGTCCATTTCCAATTTGCCATGTTACATGATCCACTACTAGTTGTCGACAAGAAATTATAAAGTTCCATATGGCTGAGCCAGCTGGGGGGTTCTGCATAGTTAAAATCCTACTATCCTCCATTGAATCTAGATATTTAGCTTTCAAGATTCAGACCCACAGCTGAGAAGGTTGAGAGTAAATAGTGCAAACCAGTTTTTCCCCCAACACCTCATTAATTAAATTCCAATCTCTCAAGCTTGCCCCGTCCACACCCTTCAACTTACAAATCTCTTCCCATGCCAAAAGGGGAATCTTATCCTATTCTTTTGCACCATTCCAAAAACAATTTTGCATCCTTTGACCTATTAGTTTTATGATCTTCTTTGGAATTCTCAAGCACATCATCGAAAAGATAGGAATAGCATAAATTACTGATTTTAACATCAAAATTCTTCCTGCAGAAGTTAACCATCTGCTCTTCCAGCCATCCATTCATTTCAAACAACAATCCACTAAATCCTTCCATATGGTTGATTTGTTGGCTCCCCCAAAAAGAGGTATACTCAAGTATTTCCCTAGTATTATGCCCATCTTCATCCCGAAGATGGAACAAATATCCCTTTGCTTCTACCCTTTTGTATTGAAGAAATAGATTTCTAATTTTCTCATGTTTATACATTGACCAAAGGTTGCAATGTATTTATCCAAAACACCTTTAATCACCCTAGATTCTCTGAAAGAGGCTTCCCCCATCAACAAAGTATCATCCACAAATTGTAAATGAGAAATCAATTCAAAACCCTCTGCCACCTGAACACCTTTCCAAATCCCATCACTTCTCTTCTTAGCTATCAGTCTACCCAAAGCCTCGACCATTATGATGAACAAGAAAGGTGAAATTGGGTCGCCTTGTCTTAAGCCTTTTTTAGATTCAAAGAAGCCCTATGGATTTCCATTCACCAAAACTGAGAAATGAGGAGTCTTGATACAACTTTCAACCCATCTTATCCATTCCTCACTAAAACCAAACTTCAAAAGAACTTTTAATAAAAATTCACTGTTCACTTCATCATAAGCTTTCCTGATGTCTAACTTTATCAACATTTTTTCTAAATGTTTTAGCCTGATAGAGTGTATCACTTCATGAGCAACAATTATGCCTTCATAAATTGACCTATTTGGTGAGAAGCCACTCTGTTTCAGGGAAATAACAGTATCTAGAACAACCTTCAACCTATTAGCCATTACCTTTGAAATCACTTTACATATCGTATTACATAAAGAAATGGGCCTAAAGTCACTAAAGGATACAACTTCTTCTTTCTTAGGTATGAGAGCTATAAAAGTATTGTTAAAATCTTTTAAAACAAATCCACCCCTTCTAGATTCCTCAACCACTTCCCAAATATCATTTGCTAAGAAACCCCCACATTTCTGATAAAATAAAGTTGGGAAGTCGTTTGGGCCCAATGCTTTATCGCTTCTGAGACTAAAAAGGGCTGATTTTACTTCCTCCATGGTCACAACCTTTGTCAAAGCTACATTCTGCAAATTTGAGACACACTGAGGAATAACATCTAAAAGATCTTCTACCTGAGGAAGAACATTCTGAGAAGCTCTAAAAGCTTCCAAAAAGAAGTGCACAACTTCCTGGAAAATATCTTCTTGTTTCATTAAGGTATTACCATGCATATCCTAAATTGAGAGGATTTTATTAGTTGATCTCCTTACCTTTGTCAAATTGTGAAAGAATTTTGTGTTTCGATCACCCTCTTTAAGCCACGTCTCTCTTGATTTCTGCCTCTAGAAAGTTTCTTCTCTAGCCAGTATCTCTACATATTGCTTTTTTAGTTCTGTTTCTATTCTGAAATCCTCTTCCACCATACCCCCTTCAATTACTTTTGAGTGTAACACCCCCAACTCCTATTCTAAATTAAGCTTCTCTGAGAAAATATTTTTGAAAACCTCTTGATTCCATTGCTTTAATTGCTCCTTTACATATTGAAGTTTTTTGGAGAAAATGAAAGCCTTGTTTCCCTCCCTTAAAGGAGCATTAGACCACCAGCCAGCAACTAAATCCAAAAAACCTCCACCCTAAGCCACATTTTTTCAAATTTAAAAGGACATCTATCTGGAACTACATCTTCTTGAATTCTGACACTAATGGGATAGTGATTTGAACCTATAATAGAAAGAATTTCGGCCTGAACAGTCCAATGGAATTTGTCCCAATTGCCGACTAAAAAAAACCTGTCTAATTTTTCTGTTATATTCAAGAAACCACTTCTTCGATTTGTCCAAGTAAAGTTGCCTAACTTGAACTGAATATCAAAAAGACCATTGTATGTGACAAAAATACTAAAATATTTCTTTTTTTGATTTACCCAACCAACCCCGTGATTTTTTTCAGATAGACATAAGATTGCATTAAAATCACTGCCCAAAAGGAACAAAAGATTACCATTGTTTTGAAGAACCTCCGAGATTTCACGCCAAACACGTTTCATCTCCAAACAATTGTTAGGCCCATAAACATTTATGATGTTTAAGTTTGTAGCCAATTTCCTTGAGAACACACTGATCCATTGCCAAGATTTACCTGATCTGGCCTCCTGAGCCTCCACCACCGCCTCTCTTGATAGAAAACCAATACCCCCATAAGCTCCCTCTGAATCAACTACATAGCATTTCCAAGAACCGAAACATCTCTTGAAAGAGATTGTATCATCCCCACTAAGTTTTAATTCCTGCAAAAGAACTATATCTGGTTTCATTTGATCAAAACACCTTTTGATCAAATGTATCTTGTCAGTGGCATTGCAACCCCTAACATTCCATGATAGGACCTTCATGGCTCTCGAGAAAAGGCATAGCCTTTTCCTGATCTCAACTTTTTTTGACCCAAAGCACTTCCTGCAATTTCTAGTTTTTCCCTCGTAGATTTTGGACCTCATTTTTTCTTCTCCTCTACCTTCACTCTCATCTACTTTACAAGTGTTTGAGCTAGAGTTCTCTTCTCAACAATTCCCAATTTAGATCTTAGGCCTAATTCATCTCTGCCTTCCCCTTCCTCTTCATTTGGGGATTCAAAATCCAGATCTTCATACAAACTCCCCTCCTCTCTAGCTTCTTCAAAAGAACTCTCCAGATTACTGATTAGGGAGATTTGGATATCTTTAAAAATGGGTTTTGTTGTTTCACAGTTGTCCTCCACTTGAAAAGATTTTTCTTCCAAGCAAATAGTATTTTGAGTTTGTCAATTTTATGGTTCAGCTTCTAGGCTTTCTCCTTGAAGATCCCATTTAGAGTTTTCAATGCTCCTTTTGAGCGCTTTTGGAGTCTTCTATAACTCATCGACTTTTGGTCCTTATTCTCGAGAGATCATTTTCCCAGATTTTTTCTTGTAGAATCAACCCTTTTTTCATCCCTTTTACTCTGATCATTACTTGTAGCCTCCTTTCCTGAACTTTTAGGATTTTCCTCTAGGGGAGAACCCATCATGACACTATCCTGAACAACCAATTCGGTCCTTGTTTCTACATAACCACTTTATGGGGCCTCACTGGTGCCCCAAATAGGTACCAAGTCTGAGTGGGAGCCCTCGAGACTCCTTCCCACCCCATCTAGACTCCAATCCATTAAACTGTTACCATCACAATATTTCCCATCCACCCACCCACATATTCAAGAATACATTAGGTTTTTGTAAACTCCAATGAGCTTTGGCAGAAAGCTCCCGGTGACTCAACATGACTTCCATGAACTTTGTATTTTCTTCTTGAAAGAGGTTCTCCTTCAAAATCAAAAGATCATTTAAAGCATTTAAACTTAATCCTTTCCCTTTTTCCAAATGCTTACATTCTCCTACCGAGTGCCCTAGTCCTTTACAAATAAAGCACATTTTGATCGTTTCTTCAACCTCAATCTCTTGCTTCCAAGTGCCCTCTCTAGTTTTTAACTCTACCATCCTAGGAAGGGGGTGAGCCGCCTGCCAAAGAATGCATATTCTTGCATACATGTTGTAGTTTTTGTTCGTAATTGCCTCATCCGCTTTTACAAAAGTACCCAATTTGTTGCCTATTAACCTTAGGGTTTCCTCATCCCAGTACTCATGTGGAAGATTGTAAAGTCTAATCCAAATTGGAACCTCCATAATGGCTTCCTTCTTAGGGTTGAAATTTGGGGTCCAATCTTTTAAAAATAAACCCTTGCCCCCCATTAAGAAAGGCCCACTACTGAAAATCCATTCCTTATCCTTGGCATGTAGACAAATAACCAGATAGAAGCCATTGGGAAGGGTTTTTAGCACCATTGTTTTTCCCCAGTGTTCATCACACCAATTTCTAACCTGTTTAAAAGTTGGCCAAGGCCCACTCCACTTCATAAAAAAGTTCTTTCCTTAAAATGGCTCATTGAGTCATTCCAAGCCTTTCCATCAGTCATTAGGGAAACTACTATAGTATGCTCAATTAGGGTTTACCTGTTCCGCGGACTGGAGATTCACTTGTTGTTTTGGCCTCCAGAACTTCTCCAAATTCTTCATGTCCACCAGACCAGTCATCTACATATTGGTGTATCCCCATTTTCTTTCACATCTCGGTCCAGGGACATTGGGTTATCTCTTTCCAATTGACTAGAGCTTTGCCCATTTTTTGTTGGAGCCTTCCATGCTTATTGTGGTGCTCGCCATTGTGGGTTTTGCGCTCTTCCCCCATTTCGTTGGTTAAAGGGCCACCTACTTGGATCTCTTCCTCGAAACTCCTGAGTTCATCTTGTCCCTTGGTCTCTCCTTTGCTTCGCCATTTTGACTTTAGGTCAAGTTATTGGCATAACATGTGTCAAAATTTGATTGCATCGCACACTTGAGTGTTTACATTATTGTAAGCTATGGGATCAAAAAAAATTATAGGCTATTTGTTTGTTGAATAATAGGCGTACTTAAATGTTAATTCATGTGTACATAAATCTAATATTTTTACATTTATTACTAATTATCAATCTTTTCTAATTTTACATTTTTTTAAATATATATAGGATATCTATATGAATAATAACATAACAAAAAAACCATTTTTTTCAAATACTACATGTAATTGGTTTTTACAAATAATTTATATTTTTAGATAGATGAATTTTAGGATTAAATTATTTTTTAATTTTATATAATTATTTCTTGGTAGATTTGAAATTGGTATTTAAATGTGATTTTAGATAGATGAATTTGGGAATTGAACTAACATTTGTGTTAGAGGCAATTGACTTTTACAATTTATATTTTTTATCAAACGTCAAATGACAGACATTTAAATGACCAAACAGTCACCAAATTTTCATATGAGAGGTAGGGGTGGCCATCAAATTCTAGCCCTGATTGGGACTATTCCAATAAGTTTCTAGAAGTCTACATGTGTGGGGAGACAAAGAAGCTAAATAAACAAATTCTAATCTTGTTAGTAATCCACACGTTTGGAATTGAAGTCGGCGGTGGTCCAAGGAAGGAAGCAAAACCTTTTAAGCTTCTCCAACTTTTGAATTTTTGAGACCCTTTCTACAATGTCAAACTTCCTGAATGTTCTAGAATGTTAATGCATTTTCAATTCGTGCCATTTAACATAAATTTGGATGTGGGGATGTCTCCTCTAAGAACTTATTTCACACGATAAAGTATCACCTTTAGAGTTTTCCTTTGTGCGAAGCAAAACAAAAATTAGATGTTTTTATTGTCATTTTCATGGAATGTAGAAAACTTAATTCTTATTATTAAGAGGGGTTGATATATAAATTGAGATAGAAAATTTAAGGAGGTTAATTTAAAGATCAAATCAAGAATTATTTTTAAAAAATAAATTAGTTTAGAAATTGGATTGATTTATAAATTAAGTTAGAAAATTAGGAAATCATAAATTATTTTAAATTGGGTTATTTAAATTAATAAAATAATAAAAATTATATATTTATGTTATTTTTATTTAGTTTGGTGTTTGTTTCAATAATATTGTTTTGATATATTTATATATTAAAAAAAGGTGTAATTTTATATGAAGTTGGGTGTCTTGTTCTATGATACCTATACAATGATTATATGTATTCCTATACATGTATTCCTTATTTTAATTTATGATAGTTAATGAATGCATGCATTTTCATGCACATGTTATCTAAGTCTTGATCCTTCTCATTTTTTTCCATGGGTAAAGTCTGCAGTCACAAGATTGACCCCAAACCCCTAGACTTGACCCTCTCAAATTCTAATTCTAATTGTCTATCACCAATTGTGACATTTACTTGCAATCCTATGTATAATTAATGTATCTCCAACACTCTTGGAAAGTGTTCTTGGATGTCTAGAGTGGAATTAATTTTTTTTGTAATTTACATTATACAAGGATATTGGCATTAGTTGTTGTATGCATTCATTAAGGAGGTGGAGTTGGCAATGACAATTATGAAGCTATTTTTAGCAAATTTATCAACTTATGCATGAGAATTGTGTAGTGGAACATCTTGAATGCTATTGGTGGTGATTTTGGGTGCCTATCATGGGATATGGATCATTATGAAGGAGTTACAAGTCAAATATGTCATTTATTATTAATATGGAGATTATTTGTGTTATTCATGGCTCATTCGTGGTTACATTTACTATTCTTGAAGGAGCCTCTTCATTTTGGATGTGGGATTTTTTGCATTTTACTATGGTTTGATGGTACATTGTTTTGAAAAACTATTTGTGGTATTCCTCTCTCATTTCTCGATAAATTGGAGACATGAGATAGTAGTTTTATGAGATTCCCTTATAGGTATACAAGTTTTTTCAAAGTGTTGTTAGATTGAAGAGAGTGCTTGTGTGTGGTTGTATCTCATATTGAAGATTAATACATACTTTTTTTCTTTCTCGTTTGGAGTTTTTTAAAATTGTTTCTCCACATAAATCTTGTGCTAACATGGTTTGCTAATTCATTTTCATTGTCGATTTATGCAATCACTTTAATAATCTTATGGTAATCCTTGTTAAAATAAATCAATTTTAAATTTACATATACTTGTAGAAGTTATTCTTGTACTATTTTCACCTTATTTATCAACATTTGGTATTGAAACTAATATTTCTACATAGAGAAGGATGCATTTCTATCAACTATTGAAGTTTTTTTGGTTATAGTGGAAGCTTTTGCATTGTGTGGTTTTGCATATTTGAGGAAATGACTATATTCCATGGCTTCTACTTCCCATATGAATATTGAGAAATTAAATGATACTATAAATATTTACTCTTTATTTTCACTTTTAAGGTGATATTTTGATCAATTTTATTTAGGAATACAATAGCATACATGTTTCATAGAATTTGCATTTCATTCATCAAGTTTTAAAAAAAATTATCACTTTCGTAAGTTCATTTTTGGTCACAACATCAACAAGATTCTACATATTGATCATTCATAGATCAACAAACAACACAATAGGAAGAAGTTTTCAATTTGACAAAAAAATTATACCATTGGTTGAAGGTTGACACATCTATTCAGGTAGGCCCTATAGTTGTTAAAGAAATTTTTATAAGGAAGCATAATCATTGATTGCACATAAAAGAGATAAAATAGTTGGTGCAAGTTCTTGAAGTTGTTAGTCTAACAAATTGATTTTTTTGTGTTATTGGATAATGCTCAATGAGTCGATAAGTTGGAATGCTCATAACTATTTATAATATTTTTCAAACACTAAAGGGAAAAAGGAAAAGGTATATATACTTTCAAATACATATCACTTTGGTGCTCTTTGAAGTAGTGCTCATATTGACATAAATTTATGATAACACCATTTGTTAAGAGATGATGTGGTGGATGAGGTGGGTCCCAATTTTCACAAAGATAATAAATATAAATTGAGGTCACAAAGCTAAACAATTGTTGTTTTTTTCTCATCAATGACATATGCATCATTTCAAGGGTGGAAATCTAACAAATATTTTATGTTGCTCCATTGGTCAAAAATGAAATTATGGATCTCATGTTGAGAGGATGGATCTTATAAACATACCCACAATGCAACAAACACACGGTGACTTGACACTTCCTATAAATGTTACCATAACTGACACATGTTTTCATTGTGTCATTAGATGAAAATTGATTTGATATACTGAAGAAAAGCTATCATATCCATCAGATATGATTCATAGAGATATTTATAGGATGGCCAAGATTAACCAAGTGTTGAAGAGGGATTTGCATGCAAATTTCTTTGTTTTAAATCTTTATTCTAAAGTACCATTTTGTTTAAACCATTTTGATTTCTAGCTTGTAATTTTTGTTTTGAATTGCAATTTGGAACTATTTTAGAGAAATGAGTACAACTATCTATATTACGCTCAAAATGTAGATCTTTTGGAAAAGGCAGGGTAGAAAATTCTAAAGAAGGGATTGTACTCTTTGTTCTTCAAGCCCCCATGGAAAATTGTAATTTTCATTCTAATATTCTATGAAATTTTTACAAAATACGGTTGTATATTATTGGCCTCACATTTGTAATAATTTAGATATATAAAGCTCTCTACTTTATTGTGTGTGTCTATGATTCTTCTCTATTATTGTATTATTTCCTTTCAAATTGTTTTATGCCTTAATTTATATATGTGAATATTGATAATCTTTAAGAAAAGAGTCAATCATGTCAATTGTTTCTTAAGGAATGTAAATTATAAGAAATATGATTTTTTTTCTACTCAATAGAAAAAGTTAACTTTATTTTCAGCTTCCATCTAGTTTAAATTAAAAAAAATATAGTTATATTTATCTTTCCTCTTTTCTCTACCCTATCATCTCAAATATATTTAAGGTCATATGAAGAACATATTTCATAAATTTAGAGGTTATTTTCTAAATCAATTCCTACACTTAAAAAATCCATGTTGATATATAGATGTATGAAAGTGCAAATTGGAATATCAATAGTTTTGGCACTCTTAGTGGAACCAAAAATATTATCTTTGTTCACTAGATATAAAGTTCTATATTTGGATCCTAAATTGTTTTATGAACAAAAGGCCTACAACCAAATCATCTATAGCTAGACACCCCCATATTTTGGTTCAACCCTTGATCATTGGTCCCTGAAGAAGACCTATCTAGCCTAATTCGCTAGTTCCATTCCAATTGGAACACAAGATCTTAGAACTTCTTTAATTGGAATAGAAAAATCCTATAATTCCTCCCATCCCTCTAGCTAGTTGGAATCTTATCCCAACTAAGGCTTTAAATTTCTTGCCAAAATTCATTAGAGAAGATTTCAAAACCCTCACAAAGCATCTTCAAGATGTTGTAGACACTTGTACTATGCATTCTGTCACAAAAAAATATACCATTAAGATTATTTGTAACATATTTTAAAGGGAAAGTGCTTGATCAGTATAAATTGGTGCCAAAGTTAGTTATTTCATGGTATTGGCTCAGAGATACTTTTTTTGAGAGATTTAAAGAAAAAGAGGACCATTCCTCATTTCTATAATAGTTAATCACTATAAAGAGAGCCTTGCAAGAAGCCATTATTGATTTCAACTTTAGATCTTAGAAATCTTAGGAAAGAATGCATGTTATCACACATCCATAAATGGAAATGTGTAATGGAATGAATTTTCACCCCTAGGAAAATCCCACATTTACACTACCTCCTACCTTAGAAAATTGAGTCTAATAATGCAATCCCTATTTCTGCCACCTTTCCTTATCCACTTGGTAGTTGTGTTGCATGTCAGTGGGGGATGTTCTATCGGGGATGCTAGCACGGCACACAGACATCTTCGCGGTGCACTACCATCCTAACAGGATTCCCGCCTCTAGAATATATAGAGGCATTACACTCCTCCATTGGAAATGAAGTGTAACATTTTCTGCTCCCTTGATTGACTTCAAACGACTCTTTTGCCTCCATTTTCACTTTTCAAATGGCTATCTCATCCATTCTTTCATGTTTCTTGATCATCTTCACACTTGGGGAAACTCTCTTCATTCTTCTCACTCACTTTCAACATTTTTCAAGCTCCACTACCTTCATTGAAGCTACAAGTTAGTGTTTTGTTGTTCACTCTCTTCGTTGTTGTGACAACGTTGGTTTTTGAAGGCTTGCATGCTCACTCCTTCCTCCATTTTCCTTGAGAGCATGTGGTTGAGAAGGTGATATCCTTCCATTTCCTATTTACTTTGCATTATCATATTGATATTGTAGCATATTGTGTTTGCTTATTTCTTGGTATCTTTATTTTTGTGTACTATCATTTATCATATTTCTTCAATCATGTCTATTTGGTTGTTCGTGGAGGTGGAAACACCAAAGTAGGGGACTAACAGAGGTAGTCCTCTAAACATAGCCCCAACATTTTCCCATCTTCTGTGTGCAGGTTATCCTTGAGGTGAAGATCTCGAAGATATCAACTCGTGGGTAGGAAGGTGTGCTCTCCTCACCCTTCTTCGTCAATTCGTAGAATAGGTTAACTTAAACTATTCTTCTTGTTATGTTGTCATTTTTTTATTTTCTATTTTTGTTATTGAAGTAAACTTCATCAATTAGGTTGTTAGTTGGATTTCTGTGATTTTAGATTGTACCTTGCACTTTTGGTTCGTACAGATGCCAAAACATTGTGTTGGAGTCCATATCTCACGTTGTAGTCCTTTGGCAATAAGGTTCCTGAGCTACAATCTAGACTCCAAAAACCTGCTCACATGACTTCCCAAAACATTCAGGCTTATAGAAGAACAACAACAACCAAGTTGCTCTTCCTTTTTAGCCTTTGAAATTTAAACTCTCCAAAAACATTCCATTATCTCGAGGTGGATCAGGGCAGCCTATTGTTCTAGACTCTCTCGTGACCTAGAGATTTGAG
This sequence comes from Sequoia sempervirens, assembly GCA_007258455.2. Lineage (NCBI taxonomy): Eukaryota > Viridiplantae > Streptophyta > Pinopsida > Cupressales > Cupressaceae > Sequoia > Sequoia sempervirens. The sequence goes on along the minus strand of VDFB02021313.1, from coordinate 16,099 downwards.
CAGTTGGTCCCCCTCTACATTTTAGTGAACTTATTGTGAACTATTTTGGTTCCATTTCGTAGTGTTGAAGGAATCTTCTCTCCTGTTCTAGGTGTGTTGTAGGTGTATGTGTTGCAAGGCACCTAGCCCTACAACCCAACCTATGACCCCTAGTGATGTGGTCAGAAGGATCCCTAGGCATTGTGAGGTGAAATCTAGATAGGTCACTATCTGATTGTCAAACCTTTGGGGTATCCTAAGGAGGTCCTTTTTAGAGTACGTAAGATATGGCCTCTTGTATGCATCTTCCCTTCCCTTCTGCACAGCCTGCAAATGGGTCACCTGCTATAACCTTTACATCACAGGACCTACCTATGAATGCAAATAGATAACCCTCTCCTCTATACATTCTCACTCATATCAATGGAAACACCATGACTGGCATTCTCATTGATACTATGTGTCGGGTTAATGTTATAACAAAGGAGATTATGTTGATAAATTTCTTACATAAGGATGGGTATGATGAATCAAAGAGCACAATACATATACACGATGAACTATTAGTCCCTCCAATAGGTTCTATCACCCTCTCGGTCCTGGTAGGACCCAGGACTGTAAATTCCCTTTTTGATTTCATCCCAGAGTCAGGCTTGTTCAGAGTGAAGCTAGGCATTCCATGGCTAGTTTCCATGAACGCAATCCCTTCAATGATCCATAAATGTTTGAAGTTCTCTCATGAGGGCTCAGTGCACATTATGCACGACGCTAGGTATAAACCCCTCATGTCGCATGAGGCCTATTTTTTAGATCAATTTTGGCCTACCCCTATTGGTTTTCTTCCTCTAACGATGGACCTGTTATATCACACTTATGTTAAATACAAGAATGGGGGCATAGGACCAAAGGTGACCTACCCTCCTTCCCCCTATTCTATTTTAGTTAAGGCTTATATGATTGCGCAGCAGTGGGCTGCCTCTTCCTCACAAAAGGGGAAGAGGGGAAGTTCGCTTGTGCCAATGAGCCTTCTACTTCCTTTGCATCTATTGCTCCATCTGCTTTTTCCTCCTACCCTTCGATGGAACCTTTATCCTTTTCTCCCATGCCTCTCATGGGGAGTCTAATGGTTCCCTCTTGGTGGAAGGCCAAGTGTCAAATGTTTGACCTTCTTTTCTTTCCCACAGTTCCTCGGCTCATTGTCTATGGTAAGGGGAAGGGTCCCCATGGATTTTCCTCTACATCTCAGCCTTTGTGGCCTCCTACTGCTCCTGTCCCTAGGGTAGCGAATGGGAAGAGGCTCGTCACCGAGGTGATTGAGTATGCTTATCCATTGGTTGTTGTCTCTATTCCTACATCTCTTCCTCCTATTTTTGTCTAAGAGTCACTCCCTTCACTGACAACGGCTATGATGGACACTCCCATGGAAAAAAAAGAGCCTTCTACTCCTCCTCAAGCCACAACTTCCATCTCTCAGAGCTGAAGAAATTTCCTTACATGTGAGCGTAAGCATCAGAGAAAGGATCTGGCTATTAAGTAGGCTACCTTGCAGAAGGAAGAAGAGGAGCCAGTAGCTCCTATTTTAGCATCTCCTATTGTGCCACCCTCTTCTTCCCCTTCTACTTCAGTTCCCATTGCCTTGATCTTGCTTCTGGCTCCCCCCACAAGAATGGATGACCCTAACCCTAAAAGGGTGCAAGTTTTCATTGCTCCCTTAGTTGATCCTCCTCTCCTAATGTCCCTTCTAGACATCCCACCTTCTCCTAAGCCCATGGATATGCTAAATACCTTGATGGTACCCATTGTGGTTCTATCCTCTTCCTCCTCGCCTTCCACTTCTTATGTGGGGATCTTGCATCCTCCAATGAAGTGTAAGTTGGAGGACTACCCTTCTTCCAATGGGGGTCATAAGAAGGGATCACCTTCTTCGGGAGAGGGTTATGCTTTGTCTTGTGTTTTCCTAGTGATGAAGGTAGCCTCGGTGTCCCTCGACTTTGTCACTGCCCCTGAGTCTTTCAATGAGGTTGGTAGTGGATCTTGGGTGCTTCCTTCTTTTCCCACCCAATTGAATCATGGCACTCCTATCAAGTGCATGTTGAACTTGGTGAAGTATGTCCCAACTCTGTTAGAAATCTTTGCAAGATCGATGATTTTTACCTCACAAGAGTCAAGAGAAGAAGACCTCGAGGGACCCTCTTCCTTAGCTCTTGTCGTAGGAGAGTCAAAGGGTGCTCCACTTGCTATCTTGCCTTTGTAGAATCATCTTCCCTCTCCCTATAATGATCTATATTGGGAGAACGAAAACCTCCTGGTTGATGAGGACTAGGAGAGAACCTCTTCTTTATATGTAGATTAGATTTATGTGCGTGTTTATTTCCCCTAACGTGCTTTTTTTGTGTGTTCCTAAAGGACCCTTGTCACCCTTGTAGGTACTTGGATACAAGAGTGTATTATGTTGCAAACTTCTTCTATATGTTCCATCATTCTTCTATTTGTTGTGCCTTGATTTTCGACAATTGGGGATGATGCAAAGTGTTGGAGGCATTTAGGCCTCCCTTCCATGTTGACCCAATTTTATTTTATTTTTGTTTGACACAACCTTCTTCATAATCTGATATAGAAGGGGATTGCTAAAAATTGATACATATATTATATTATATCTATTTATTTATATCTATGAGCATTTCTTACCCCGAATAATTAGATCCCCCTATCTCTTGATTTCTTCACCTTTGATTTTCCTTTCTTTTTTATCTTTCTCTCTTCTTTGCTTGCTTCTTGATTTTGTGGCACCTATGTGTTATCTTTCATGTGTGCGACAACATTTCCATGTCTACATATCATCATGTATCATGGGCCATGACATCTCTACATGTTCTTCCTTTCCTTAGGATGCCACATGATCCTTCAGTTCACACACACCATCCTAAGGGGGGGCCCTACCTCTCCGATTTTCAATAAGGTGTATTCAGTGGCCAATGAATCCCTTGCTAAAAATATTTGCATTTTCAAACATCACATACTTCATAAAGGATCCCCTTAGCAATATTTTCTTTTGAAATTGAATTTGTAGCAAAAAGAATTAATAATTTTCCTTTGAGGAGGCCATTCTTCTTTTCAGATTCCTTGATGAAAGAGAATCTTTCAAAAGGATTCCTTGATGATAGGATCATTTACAAAAAATGTCATCACCCTTCAAACGGAGCGTACCTTGAGTGGACCCCTCTTTCTTTTGAAGGGTTCCTTGGGACCCTTTAAAAGCTTCTCCTTCAATTGCTTATTCCAAGATATGACTATCTATTTGTCTATGTGAATTTTTTCTTGCCTAACATGTTTTTTCTGCAGATTAATATGTTGCCTTGTAGGACCAAGCACCTATGAGGGTCAATCAAACTCTGTAGAGCCTTTCACATCTGGCCTCCCTTAGGACCGAGCACTTGTGAAGTGTTTTCATTTTGCAGGACCGAGCACCTATGGGGCCAATTTTGTAGGACCAAGCACCTGCAAATCCTTTTATGCACCTTCTACAGGACTAAGCACCTATTGTGATTTTGTTCAAATTTCCTCAGGACCAAGTACCTTTGGAGCCATCTCTCTCTCTAATGCACCCAAGTTTTCTAGATTTCATTCTTCTTCCTCGATGATTCAAGTATACATTCATTAGCTTTCTCTCTACTTTATCGTGCATTTGCTGACACTTATGCTTGCTAAAGTGGAGGCAAAATGTAATGGCGTGAATTTTCACCCCTAGGAAAATTCTACATTTACACTACCTCCCACCTTAGAAAATTGAGTCTGATAATGCAATCCCTATTTTCACCACGTTTCCTTGTCCACTTGGTAGTTGTTTTATGTGTCAGTGGGGGATATTCTGTTTGGGATGCTAGCACAATGCGTAGACATCTGTGTGACGTGCTTCCATCCTGATAGGATTCTCACCTCTGGAATTCGTAGAGGTGTTACACTCCTCCATTGGATGCAAAGTGTAACATTTTCTGCTCCCTTGACCAACTTTGAATGTCTATTTTTCCTCCATTTTCACCTTTCAAATGGCTATCTCATCCATTATTTCATGCTTCTAGATCATCTTCACACTTGGGGCAACTCTCGTCATTCTTCTCACTCACTTTCAACATTTTTCAAGCTTCACCACCTCCATTGAAGCTACAAGTTAGTGTTTTATTGGTTCACTCTCTTCATTTTTGTGGCAACGTTGGTTTTTTAAGGCTTGCATGCTCGCTTCTTCCTCCATTTTCCTTGAGAGAACATGGTTGAGAAGGTGATACCCTTCCATTTCCTATTCACTTTGCATTATCGTATTGATATTGTAGCATATTGTGTTTACTTATTGCTTAGTATCTCTATTTCTACGTACTCTCCTTTATCATATTTTTTCAATTGTAGCTATCTGGTTGTTTGTGGAGGTGGAAACACCAAAGTGGGGGACTAACTGAGGTAGTTCTCTAAACACAACCCCAAAATTTTCCCATCTTTTGTGTGCAGGTTCTCTTTGAGGTGAAGATCTTGAAAATATCAACTCGTGGGTAGGAAGGTGCACTCTCCTCACCCTTCTTCATCAATTTGTAGAATAGGTTAAGTTAAAGTATTCTTCTTGTTATGTTGTCATTCTATTATTTTCTATTTCCATTATTATGGTAAACTTCATCAATTAGGTTGTTAGTTGGCTTTATGTGATTTCAGACTATATCTTACACTTTCTATCTGTACGGATGCCAACGCATCATGCTGGAGTCTGTGTCTCACATTGTAGTCCTTTGGTAGTAAGTTACTTGAGTTGCAGTTTGAACTTTGAAAACCTGCTCACCTGACTTCCTAAAACATTCAAGCTTGTAGGACAGTAGCAACCATGTTGCTCTTCCTTTTTAGCCTTTAAACTTTGAAGTCTCCTAAAAAATTCCATTAGCTTGAGGTAGATCAAGGCAACCTGTTGTTCTAGACTCTCCCATGACCTAGAGTTCTAAGCAGTCGATCCCCCTCTACAAAATGGTATTTTTTCTATCTGAAATATTTATATTTAGATATATCAATAATGATCCAATAATTAGGTGGACAAATCCTCCCAACAACTTATGAATTAGTAGTTAGAGTAAAGAATATACTCATTGATGCAATAAGACTCCCTCCCAAGTTGTTTATGTCTATGTTCCCTAAGTTTTCCCTCCTCATACATGAATTATTACAAAAATTAAATCACCCTACATCAATTGCATCACAAGATCCCCCTTTCATGTATATTTACCCTCTATCCATGTTCCTACATGCCATACCATGCCAAAGATGGATGATATGAAGCATTTACTATGAATTTTTAAAATGAGATCATTTAAATTTGAAGTGACAAAAATAGTCCTATCCTAGGCTTGTATATCAGCAAAGTTAATGATAAAGACCACTCGATCAAGTAAATCAGTACCAAAACTAACAAGGTCAACAAAAATCTCCACATATACATCTCATCAAATTGTGTTAGTTCAAACACCATTATAAAATATTCCCCATAATCCAATAAGGGACATGGTCCCTAAAAATTTAATTATGAATGAATCAAACATGTGGTGCTTTCCATGTAAGAATGCACATTCTTCTAAGGCTTATCTAAGAGGAAATTTGTAATAGAGATTTTTTGAGCAAAGATAAGTTGATTCCAAAATAGGAATGACCCTGCTTCAATTTCCTTATAAATCCATGAGAATCTACAATTTAGTTTTGATAGCTTAGATGCAAGACATGTCTCTAGAACATGAAGAGGATATAGCTTCAAAAAGGGCACTTTTTTCTCATGGATGGAGGAGGAAGAGGTAGTGTTTACAAATAATTTGAATAAATCCAAATCTTCTCAAGATAAATTTGATTATTTCATAAGATCAAAGAGGAGGATAGTGGACAATCATGCACCTTAAAAAAATTAAAGATCATCTTCGAAGAATGCAAGAGTTTCTATTCACAATTCTATAGCTTAAATATGGGATGACATATACTTGAATCAACAATAAGATATTTCACAAGTTCAATATGGGGGAATACCCAATTCAGTAATTAAGAGGCTAATCTATCAAAACAACCCACCTTATGCTTCAAAAATTAAATCATTAGACCCCCTCTACATGGTGGAACAATTTACTAAGATAGTCATAAATGCATCATTATGGGACATGATTTCTATCTCTAAACACAAGAATTTACTTTAGGAAGATCTAACTTGACACAAGAAAATCTAGTCAAAATGGTCACCCAAGCCATTAAGCTTGGACAAAAGATAGTAGAATCAAGAGATACTATTATGGTCAATCAACCTACTACTCTTAAAAATATTGGCACATAGGTAAGTATGTCAAAAACTATACCCTTTTAATTGACTCCAGTTAGTGGTAATAAATTATTACATAATTCCATGATCAATTATGGAGCTCAGGCATCACTATTATGCCCAAGAAGATCATTGATGTTATGGGGATAACTTATAAACATATAAAATAATGGATTATGCAACTACATGGGAAGAGGTTCCAAACTATCAATATTATCAAAAACCTTCCCATCATCTTATATGCCTACCCTAATGTCACTGTTTAGTAAGATGTAGTAATAATTAATATCCCTCTAGTGTTTATTCTCTTCTTGCTAAGAGATTTCATAGCCAAAATAGGAGGATACCTCTCCTTGGAGTGGTATCATCTCATTCTTAAAACCAAATACTATTTTAAAATATAGATCGTTCAAACTTATCCATAAAGAACATATTACCCATGAGGTAATGATAAATTCAAAGCTAGCCCATACCATGTTTACAAAAGGAGATAATGAAAATTTTAAACTCCTTAAAGCGGAAGATGATCATAGTGTCCTAGCATCTAATCAATTTTTAGTTAAATTAGTAGATGAGGAAGCACATTGCAACCTTTTTGGTAGCTTTTGTACAACACGGTTGGGAACCTATGTGATATATGATCGAAGAGAAAATCATTCCCAAAGTAAATGAATATTTGAGAATAAGTTAAAGGAGAAGATAGAGATCCATCAAGGTAATGGAATTTATACTTCAAAAAAGCTAGGTGTACTAATGGATCAATGGAAAGATTTTGTATTGTGTTTCCAAGAAGAAGATTTTGAGAAAATTTCCTCTACTTTAACCGCATAATAATGAAGTTGAATGTGAATCATGTCCATAGACTCATCTTAGTAGAAAAGCTAAAATTTAAGAAACTTAATATATTTGGAGACTCAAAAATAGTCATGAATCAATTCAAGGGATTAGCTATAGTAAAAAATATAAGGATGAGATCATATTGCCATAGATTTTGGGATCTCCTAGAAAGTTTTGAAGATTTGAATCTCCAAGTAATTCAAAGAGCATGATGTTGAAATTAGATGAAAATAATCATATCACAATTTCAGACCTCTTGATCAATAAATATTTTATTAAATCAATAGTTTGGCCTGCTATCCTAGATAATCATAATTATTGGCAAGTATTTGAGAGTGATGCTCAAATCACATTATTCATCCAACAATTCAGAGAATTTGTAAATAACTACAACCCAAGACAGAGGAGGCTTATGAAGATAAAATTATGAAACTCAAATAAAATAAGTTACCAGAAGGACCTTAATCACCTTGGAGAACCTTTTAACTCCTAATGACCCAAGTCAAATAAAATAATGTTCACTACAAATCAAGATGACTATGTTGAGATTGAAGTTTTCTCAAGAAAAAGGGTAAAAGTGGGAAAGGTTTATGCCTAAAAGGAGGTAGACATGTTCATCTTCCTTTACACAAAATATGACAAGATCATGGCATAGAATTATGAAGAAATAAAATGGTATGAAAATGACATTTTCCAACATACTATTAAGTTATCTATATTTTTAAAATAGATTAGGAAAAAGAAAAGAATAGTCAATTTGAAGGTCAAACCCCTGATGAGATAGGAACTCACCAAATTGAATGAGTCAAAGATCATATTTTTTTTATCAATATTATACTTGGGTATCCAATTTTCTACCAATTAGGAAGAGAAATAGGGAGATCAAACTTTGTGTTGATTTATTTAACCTAAATAATGCTTCATTGAAAGATCACTACCCTCTTCCATCAATGGATCAAATATTACAAATAATGGCTTGTTCAAAATATCTTTCATTACTTGATATATCTTTAGGTTACAACTAGATTTGGGTTAAAGAAGAGGACCAATATAAGACAATATTTACCACCAAATAGGGAAAATGTACATGCACCAAAATACCTTTTTTATTATCAAATGCAAGTGTGGCCTTCCAAAGAGCCATTACTATTTCCTTTGGTGAGATTATAAATAAGATCATTCTAATATACCTAGATGAAAAGAAGGGAAAAGGGGGAGATCATTTCAACCAATGTGGAATAAAATGGCCTAGGATTCAAAGACCCCTATCCCTAAATTTCATTAGAAAGAGAGGAGATCACAAATGGATAAGATTGCCTTTAAACCTTGAGGTGAATCAACCCTATTTTGGATCTCTGGATCTCTGCTTTCTTATGACATAAATGACTGATTTGTAATGTTTTGGAATTATTTAAAGTACATAAACTAATTGAATTGTATGACCTAACACTTTAAATGCAAAGTTATATGATAATAGAAACATTATAAACGACAGTTTGCAAGCAGATCTGGGAAGTGTAAAGAATGGAAAACTTACTCTGAAAAGGGTTTTGAGACTCCTACAAGGACTCATTCACCCAAGGGAGAATGGGTCTTTACATAAGGGTTTTTCTCAACTTTTGAGGTCATCTACTTCAATATATGAGCTTCAAATTGATGCAGGTATTATTTTCAGAAAGTCAAAAATAAATTTTGAATCTAGGTTTGTGTGTCTTGACAACAATGTTGACAACAAATACAACTTTACAAAATTGTACCTTCAAGGTCTTTTGAATACTTCTCCACCTATAAATTTGCACATACAAAGAGAAATTTTTTTTTTGTTTTTGTGTGAATGAGGGTTTTCCTTATTCAAACCCCAGTTTGGTAATTAAACCTTGATAATGAAATAATGACAAAATGAAGGAATTGATGAATAAACAAAGATTATTACAACTCACCAAACCCTTAATGGTAGCCCTTAGAAGACTGAAGTCAAACACGTCACTCTAAGGCTTGATCTTGCATGAATTTACTTGATTGATTGATTGACTTGATGCTTGAATGCTTGAAACCTATATCACAATGTTAGCTCTAAATCATGAAATGAACACACATGAACTTTGACATGATATGATCTTGATTGTTATTGTAGATGACTGATAATGTTGCTCTTGATAATAATATTTTCTCTTGTAAAAGTTTTTGTAATGCTAGATTATTTGAATTGATAAAATAACTATGTATTTATAGGTGGTTATCTAATTTCTAAAAATTAGATTCCAAAATCTGACACTTGAAACTTGAATTTGAATCATTAAAATGCCACCAAAAACATATTTTAAAATGGGTCTTGGCACTTAAGGAGGACCCATTCGTCCTTGGGTGAATGGGTCCTAGACCCTAAGTCCAAGACACACATGATCCAAGATGTTTTAATTAATGATGGCATTAATTTACTATGGGTCTCCTTTCAGAAAATAGGAATAATAAGGCTTTGAAATGCATAATTGGGTCAATTAGAGGCTTAATTAAGCTCAATTAATTAAGGGGATGCAAACATAGTGTGAAATTATAAAGGTATAAAATTTTCTACACTACACTAGATAATCTAACAGTGTTCTCAAAGAATAAATAAGGCCATTTTTCCCACCTAGAGCACATGTTTTTCAAAAAATGTCAAAAATTTAGAATCTCTTTCAATGTGTATTTTTTAAGTCCCTCAATATAAAATTCTTGTACATATAATTTATAATGAAGGGATTTCCATTGATCATGATAGAATTTAATCCATCTTAGAGTTGTTCTTACTTGTAAACAAAAAAATGGTTCAATATTTCCTTGAAAATATAACTTCGTGGAAAAATTTATATCTAATTTCACCGTATTGGTAAGGCCTATAACACTTATGGTAAAGAAGGACAAAGAGTTTGAATAGACAACTAAAGGAAAATAAGCTTTTAAAAAATCATCCTTAGTAAATTCAAACTTCTCTAAGGATTTCATAATATGTTTATGGTGGGGATCATAGTATTGCAATAGTAATAATAAAAAAGGATGATTCAAGAAAAGGTGATTTCCCTATTTCTTTCAATTCAAGAACTCTCAAATAATGTGAGGTAAAATATAATTTCATTTAAAATATAACATATGATCTACTCAAAGGATTAAAGAAATTTAGATACCTCATATTAGGAAATAGGGTGACAACTTTTGTGGTACATCCTAGTGTCAAGGACTATATCACGGAAGGAGAAATAAGTGATAAAAAAGGAAACTAGATAAACAAGATAATATAATATTTTATTGACATCAAACCCACAAAACTAGTAAGAGGGATGGAATTATGTCAACACATTTCTAAAGATAAGAAAAAAAAGTACAGGTGATGAAAAATGAGAAATTCATGGTTTGTGAGGAACAAGATCTAAAGATGTGGGTTGAGAAAATATTTGATTTATGAAAAATAGAAAATATCCAAGAAACATGTCCTATCCACAACAAGATATTACAAACTACAAGGATTTTATTTTTTTATAATTAATAAATTCTTTACAAAATAATTTTTAAAGGGTTTTTGTTAAAATATCTCAAGGAGTGCAACCAAGAAGCTATTGCATGAATTTCATCAAGGGACATTAGGAGGGCATTTTTTATCTCTAACAACCACTACTAATATATCCCATGTTATCTATTATTGGTTGTCCATATTTGTGGATTGTCATGAATGGGTTGGAAGATGCCCATAATGTCAATTGTACATTGAAAAAAGAAGAAATGAATTGCAATGCCTTTGATTCCTATTTTAGTAGAAGAGCCATTTTCCTAATGAGGTTTAGAATTCATTGGAATGATTAACCTAATTTCAAGTGCATTTTACAAGTGTATTTTTATAGTGATAGACTATTTCACAAGATGGACCATAAAGCGGTTGCACTTAAGGATGACACTAAAAGCGTTATCCTCAATTTCTTAGAAGACCTTGTTACTAGATTTAGGGTATTGTATACTATAATACATGATAATGTGAAATATTTTTTGGGCACTTGAATCTCTAAATATTTTATGAAATGTGTAATTTACCTAAAGATATTGTTGAACTAATGAACAAAGGAAATGGTTTTCGTAAAGTCAACAAATAAGAATCTAATTAAGATAATCAAGCAAATTGGGGTAGAACAATAGATGAAATGGAATCAAAATATAAAATAATACTTATGGGCTGATTGGATTACCCAAAAGAAGATAACTAGGACCTCTCCATATGCACTCATGTTTGGCAAGATAAAACTCACAACTCTACAAGTGATCAAACAACTAGCAATAGAAGAAAATTGAGTCATGGAATTAAGGATATTATAATTACTAAAAATATAAGAGAAAAGGGAGTCTAGTAAGGATTCAATAGCCTGATACCTATATATAGTTAAATGCTAGTTTTATAAGAGATCCTTAAACCCCCATTTCCAGGTAGGAGATTATGTATTCAAATGGTAAGAAATAGAAACTAAGCAAGGTGGCATTAAAAAATATTTCTTATGGAGTGGCCCATACATTATTATGGCTTACAAAGAGTACAACTATTTTGACGTTATCAAAGAAGCTGGAGAGACCCTCAAAATCCTCATCAATGGGATATACTTTAAGCATCACAAATAAGGTACACAATATTCTTCATTTACATATGTATGATAGTTTACTTGGGTTGCATGTTTGAACTTATTTTGAAGGTTTCCCATATCTTTTTCATTGGTCATTTCACCACTTTTAGTTGATGTTACAAATTTCAATTTTTCTTGCAAAAAAATAAATCATGGTTCCAAGCAAGAGCTTGCTAGAAAACTCTAGATTTTGATAAACAAAGTAGTCATCACCTTGGAAATCATGCTACCAAATAAACATCAACCCATATTGTTGTAAAAAAAAGTCATACAAAATTGGTATATCTCCCAAAAAGGTCAAAAACTACCTACATTAAGGAGATTTAATGATAGATATATCATGCCAAAGACCATTATAAATGAGAACTTGGAAAATTTCATTGTAATATTTTCATGATATAAATTATTATCATTATATTTTCCAAGATTCAAGGGCACTAAAATTGGGATTAAAAATCATTGAAATGAATTCACAAACATACAAATATAAAAGTAAGAATGATTGTCATATATTTTCCATGATGTGTCATTCAATGATGAAGTATCCCATCTCAACAAGAAGTCTATAGAAGATTATTAGTTGCTTCATTTGTATTTTATTAAAATTTTAAATCTCAAGCACCCCTATGATCAAGTGCAATTGTACAAACTATGCAATAATGTTTTCCTAGTTCATAGTAAAAATAGTGCAATATCTAAGAACGTGTAAACTATAGTAATGTTTGGGTGGAAATAAGGGAAGGATCTAAACTAAATAACTTAATCTAAATCAATCTTTCTACCTAAACATTGGAACAAAAAACCAAGAGGTTGCACTTGGTTGTTGTCCTCAAGGGAGAGCCAAGAAGGTTTTTGGTTGAGGGTTTTGGTTTATTTGTTGTAAGTATAAGGATTGATGGAATAATGCAATGAATTAGGCTAGTTGTGACCAAATCAACCAAATGTGATAGAATGCAGATACTACAAAATAAATGGAAAAAAATTTAAAGTAGATCTAAGAAGAAAATATAGAGAGGAACCTAGCATAAGAAAATGAGGTTGACTATGGAGGATATCAAAGTGTTGTGTAGAACTCAATGTGTCATACTGTAGTTCTAAAGGTGATAAAAACTATAGTTTGCTACCTATATGGACTTGACACTATTTGAACACTTATGATAGGGAAAATAAGAAGTCAGTATGTGAATATGCATGTATAATTAGAACAACCTAATCTCTTCATGACAAACTATGAAATACAAGATATAGGGTTTAGGAGTCTCTAAAAGGCTTGATATGTTAAATCTTCTTTTCACAATAATGAGCTATACACCTACCAAATGAAAAGAGGAAAAGGGTTGTGCTATATAGGGTCTTTCCTAAGTCAAACCCTATGTTGGTGTTCCCACCTCCATAACAAAAATAATGGTTGGTGATAAAGAGTTTGTGCTCTTGGGGTGTAGAGGCTAAACAAATAATAATGATAATGATAATAACAACACAATGATATATCTTACCACATAATTGTGAAACCCTTGTTGGATCTATGTCGCCACACAATTTGCACACAAAGAGAAGAAAGATGCTTTTTGGAGATCTTTCAAGTGTTAGGTCTTGCACTTGGTGCTTGAGATGTGTACACCACTCAATATCATGCTCAGGTGTTTGATGATATTGAAAAAATTCCTTTGGTTCATAAGAAGGAGGTAGAGGTTTGGTAGAGTCTACATGAAAAATAAGAGGAAGCATAATCAATTTATTGTTAAGCAGTTGTAACATAATGAAATGAAGAGATTCAAAAAGTTGGGAGAGATGTTGAGTATTTGGTTTAAATTAATAGGTCATAACATAAGATGTAGAGGTTGCAATCTGTGCTTGGATATTTTGGGAAGAAGAAGAATTAATTTTGATGAAGTTTTTTTTTCTTAAATGATTGATAATTTGGGGAAACAGCCTCAAATTGACCAACAAGATTCAAAGAGGAAAAACCCTCATTGGCTAAGCGATGGTTGGTAATCGTGAAGATTGTGCAAAGATGTGTGAGTGAAGGATATCACATCAACAATATTTTGTCTCGAATGTGTGGTTGTAGGTTTTCAATGAAAACTTGTTGCACATCAACATCTGAAAGGGAATATGGAATTTAAGAGAAGAGGGATTGGTATCACCTATAAATTCAATCACTTTCTCCTTCACTCCTTGCTTACAATGAACCAAATCAATCAATGTGACTTAAGGTCCAAAATTGGCTTGGAACTATTGGAGGAATTGATTAACAAGTTATTAAAAAGAATGAATCAAGAGTTGTTAGGAAATGAATATAACCAATCCACGGCCATGTATTTTAATGATCTAGGAAAGATCTTAGCCAATAAATTATCTTCAAAAATAAAATTATTTTATAGTGTAGCAAATGCTGACACATGATTATTAGGGTCTCTTTTTCCATTATATTTCTCAAAACAGGGTGTTTCAATGTTTGATGGTATTCGATTTTTTAGGATAATGAATGACAATGAGCTATTAGTATAGTATGATGGATGATTAGATTAGGATTGGCTTTGATTTAGATTCAATATTTATTTTTGTAATGATCACATTTTGCAAGATTTGGTTAATTATAGGATTAGTATGTGAGGTGATTTGAGAATGGGTATTATATGAAGGAATAGAGCTGGCAATAGATAGATTGGCATTTTGGTAAGTGAATTGTGATGAGGTTGGATAACAACATGCTCGTAAACAACTAGATTAATATATTGGTATTTTGGTAAGTAAATTGTGATGAGGTTGGATAACAACTAGGTTGTGATAGGAGTTGTGGGGTTCACTATCAACTCCAAAAACTTAACAAAAAGATTTAACCTTATTTCTAGTTTCCATCTAATTAGAATGAAAAAATTTAATTCTATTTTTATTTCCTATTTTTCCAACCCATCATCTAAAATTTATTGAAGATTATATGAAGAATTGAATTCATTTAATCTAGATGTTATATTTTTTAAATCAAGTCCCACATTTAAAAATTTACCATGTTGGTAGAGAGATGTATGAAAGTGAAAATTTGAATATCAATAGGTGCTAGATAGGATATGTGGAATTTGAAGATGTAAAATATTATTCAAGAAAGAGATCAGTGATTTGTCTATTTCAAAAGAAAAGAATCCATCACAAGTGTCTAATGAATATTGGATAAAATTATACAAGAATACATGAGGAACCATAATATTGTGTTTTACAGATTTTGTCCTCTTAAATGTTTCAAAGGATACTACCACTTATAATTTGTGGAAGATGATATGTGATATCTAACAATCCAAAGTATTACTATAAATTATATTTCAAAAATGGTTATATTCATTAAAAATGAAATATGGTGATTCTATTGTAAACCATTTGAACTTTTTATTTGATTTTAAGTCAACTTGTTTCTATATATGTTAAGTTGGAAGAGGAAGATAAATGCATCTTATTACTTTACTCTTTACCAAATACTTGGGAAAATATAATCATTTCCATTAGCAATAGTAGAAATGCAAAAATGGACAATTGTATTACTATTCTCCTTTTAGAGGAAATGAGAAGAAAATCCATGATTAGAGGCTCGAAAGACACTTTGCATGTATGGGAAGGTCCAAAGAAAAAGGATGGCCTAAAGATGATAAGAAGAAGGATATATCTAAGTCTAAATTAAATTTTAAAACCCTAGGGAAGAGCAAACTAAATTGTTTGAACTATGGAAAAAGGGGACATGTGAAGAAGGAATACAAAAACAAGAAAAAGGGTTCAAATTCCTTCATGAGAAATCCTTTGATGATGGTAATAATTGATGAGGGTGCCACCCGAGACACAAAAAATTAACACACCAAATAGAGAATGTTATCTTATTATTCTGGAAATGATCTTCTTACATGCAGAGGATATGATATCCTCAAGTTTTGGAAATATGCAAACTACAAAATTACAGAAAACCCCTTTTCGTAGTATGCAAACTTGTCCCCCAAAAAGCTACACAAAAATCAGAAACCCACCCATAAATAGAGCTCCCTTTTTAGTTTGGAGCCAAGACAACATTCAAATTTGAGTTTTTTGGCAGTCTGGCACCGAGAATTACAACTTGAAATTCAAATTTCAAAAGTACATTAAAAAATTAGCATCTTCTAGAAAGTGCACCAACTTCTGGGAGCCATAACTTTTGATTCAGGACTCCGTTTTTCGAACCGTTTGAACCATTGGAAAGATCTCAAAGTCAAGAACGTGCTCAAAATTGATATGTCAATTTTGGAAAGTTTTGGGGCCATTTAGTGCCTCAAATATGACCTAGAAGGTTTTCAGGTGC
>VDFB02021311.1:0-23754 GCA_007258455.2 Sequoia sempervirens | reverse complement strand
CCGGACCTTTGACCAAGCATAACTTCCACCTACGATCTCCTTTTGACGCGATTCAAGTTGCGTCGGGATCGTGTCATCGTGCTCTTCGATTTGAGATTACTTTCGGCTGATTATGAGACTGTGAAATTTTGAGGTCTTCTGGATCCACCTGGATCAAGTGTAGTGGCCCTCCAGTTGCTGCACTTTGTTTCAGATTGTTTATGTTCTGTTGGTAGTTGTTTTAGTGTGTTTTTGATATATGCTCATCTATAGTTAATTGATGTTTTAGTTTCATCAGTTTTGATGTGACACTGTATTGGTGAAGGGAACGGGATTGCATCACTCACTTGTGAGTGTCCTGTAATTATGCAATTTTCTCTTCACGGTGTGTTTGATTCATGATTTATATATATGTACGACATATGTTTTTATTGCAGGATTGCAGGTATAATACATCGACTCCACCTAGATTCACAGGTTTGAGTGTGTCCATTACCCAATGGTATAGTTGATTGGGAGATAGTAACATGGTTTCCTTATCATGGGGTTGAGCCCCAACATTTTGTTTCAACAAACAAACCAGAACGCCGAATAGCAAAATGACACGTGTCACGCTCCAATTTGCTGGACATGCCACTTTGACGCTGACAAAGCAAACCGCATGCTGACTGGACTGTTGACGATGCTGCCGACGTGTCGTACGGATGCCATGTGTCGCGCTGTGATTGGTCCGTACAAGATGACTCAACTGCCACGTGTCTCGCCATAATTCGCCCACTTGTATTCTGTACAGTACGGACGGACACGTCATCATGATGACGTCATCAGTTGTACCCTCAAGTCAACCAAACTTTGACTAGATGTATCTCGAGCATACGATGTCGGATTTTGACGAAACGAATGCCGTCAGAATCATCTCGACGAGCACTTTGATTTGACGTCGATTTCGATGAATTCTGAGATGATCAATTTTTCTGTTTCCTGTCGGCCCTTGGTACCCTGTTTGACCGGACCTTTGACCAAGCATAACTTCCACCTACGATCTCCTTTTGACGCGATTCAAGTTCCGGCGGGATCGTGTCATCGTGCTCTTCAATCTGAGACTACTTTCGGCTGATTCCGAGACTGTGAAATTTTGAGGTCTTCTGGATCCACCTGAATCAAGTGTAGTGGCCCTCCAGTTGCTGCACTTTGTTTCAAATTGTTTATGTTCTGTTGGTAGTTGTTTTAGTGTGTTTTTGATATATGCTCATCTATAGTTAATTGATGTTTTAGTTTCATCAGTTTTGATGTGACACTGTATTGGTGAAGGAAACGAGATTGCATCACTCACTTGTGAGTGTCCTGTAATTATGCAATTTTCTCTTCACGGTGTGTTTGATTCATGATTTATATATATGTACGACATATGTTTTTATTGTAGGATTGCAGGTATAGGACATCGACTCCACCTAGATTCACAGGTTTGAGTGTGTCCATTACCCAATGGTATAGTTGATTGGGAGATAGTAACATGGTTTCCTTGTCAAGCCACAACCTTAGTCACAGTGTGTACACAAAATTTTGGCTCTGGTTTTATTTTCATCTTTCTGGAAAAGTGAATAATTTGGAAGAAGCTTTGGTAAATTGGAATATGAAGGTGAAGCTCTACCTCAAACATCCTTTCCTCAAGCATCTAGAAACAAGTTCCTTAATTGTTATTATTATAATGCAAATTGGAAAGATTGCTTGTACAAGAAGAATATTATATTTGTTTAGAAGCTTTAATATATGTTGAAAATTTGAAAGATTGTTGTGTTTGGAAAATTTTCCTAAAAGCTTTGGAGCTTTTATTGGAATTTTTTTTTAAACAATAGAAATCCCAGAGGGAAAACAATAGAAGATTTGGAAAATATTTGTAGGAATGGATATTGATTTCTGAACAAACAACTCAGTAAATATCATTTCCCTGAAACTAGATCTTGTTCTTTGTTTCAGCATCACTTTGTTCTTTGAATTGTCTGGATTGGTAATGAATCTTTATTTAATTATCATACAATGCCGATTAACTCCGCATGTTGTTGTGTTTCCTTCCAATCCATAACATTCGAGTCTTCCCTCCAGATTTTATGATTTGTATAGATATATACTTGTTACATCGAGATATACCTATTTTATTTGTTGATATAATATAATAGCTATCATTGTCTTTTGGTTTTAACCCTATATGAGGTGTTACCATTCCCAAGATAAGTCGATTGGTGTGTATCCATAAGAGAAATTCTTGTCCCAAAGTTAGTGTTTATTATGACCGAAATGGTAGAATAGTTGTCAAAAAGCATCACCTAATTGTTTTCGAAGTCTTCTAAGGCCTGTAGTTACATGGCGCCATATATAAATGTTGGTGTTATGGTGAAATAGAGGAGCGCAATTGCTATCTTGTTTGGTCTGGGTAGTGAGTGCTCTCTCAGAAGTCATCTTTAAAATTATAATTTCTCCCCACCGAAATGTTGATTTGAGATTACAGAGTTCCTTAAGTATCAATTATGAACGCAAAGTTTCTTAGTTATATCATTTGTCTTGGTTGTTTCAAACTACAAAGCTACAAGTTGGCTACGCGTTATCTAGAATTTGTCCGTGTAAACTGATAGATGATAAAATTTAATGCGCTTTCTTGGCTAATGGCAATGACTTGTACTGACTAGCCCGCGTAATCTTAGACTATGATATTGTAAATTGTTTATTTCTCTATCAAATTGGAAACGTGGCTACATTTATTGTTGAATTCAGATCCTTAAAATCTTGTTTTATTACTACCTACCTTAGGCATTGATTACTAATCCATGCATATAACGAACAGTCTGCCGCCCACTTCATCAGTTTATTTGAATTCAGGATGGTAACTGTAATCCCTTGTTTAGATCTATTAACTTGGTCACTGCTCGCATGATATCATAAGCTAGCCTTGCGTATACCAGATGTTGAGTATAGTATATTGGGTGTAGTTTGAATAGAGTGTTTCGAGCCAGTCACGTTTCTGTGTGTTGTTGCTCATGCGACCCATGTTTGTGTCGCCTAATCTTTGGAAAGAAGAATATCAATATATTACCAGCGTATTAAGATTTCATGGGCGAGCTATGCGTTTTGGAATAGAACTATCTATTATTACTGGTAGATTCTTCCTTTTAGACTATAGCTCAACTGAAGATCGATGGGCTTGTCATAAATTCACTTGTTGTTATAATCATTAATATATAGTCGTTAAAATGTGGTTATCTTATCCTTGCCTAGCCGCGGCCATCTTGGAAGTCTGAAGATGGTATTACTAAGTCTTTGTTATCGCCACCCTTGCATCTCCCTCATTTGGTGTCAACTCTTCATGTCAAAAGAATCTTGAATTGTTTGTTGTGGTTTCATATCACTTTAATTTGTCTATGGTATGCATGAAGTTATTTAGACTATAAGTCATCAAACTCACTTCCTCTAATTTGCATGCCTTATTCAAATGTTAGGAAGTTCAATGGTTTGGGAGATCCATGGTTGGAAACCTTCTCCCTGTTAAATCCTAGTTTATACTAGTCATTAAGTGTTGAAACTTCGTGTAAATGGAATGTTAAAGAAATTAATACTATCTGTTATAGTGTTTAGGGTGTTATATATTAAACTTCGGTGCATATTCATCTTTATTTAATCGATCTACTTTTCAATCAAGACTTTAATTAAATGAAGATCCAAAATATCGATAGGTGTAGAATGGTGTATGTATATATATACGTTCTTATATGTCAAACATTATCATGAACTCGAGTGTAGTTGAGTGTTGTGAACCGGACTAATCGCTGATTGGGGGAATTATCCCTATAAAACTTACTTGTCCTTGTCATTGAATCATGGTCAAATTAGTATAAATCCCAATTAGCAGCCGATTTTGAATGGGAGCTCAGGAAAATGTTACCTACAGTTATAAAGCTTTCGTTGGAGTCCACATGAGTTTATTACATAAAAATTATGTATATACTTGAGTATATGTAAATATAGAAATTGTCTATTGAATCCATTTACATAATATTCATATTTTACCATGTTGAACAGGGTCTTATTTTAATATTTGCTATATGTACATGTATGAATCTAAAGGTATAGACGAATCTTATATATGATCTCATACTGTTGATTGTTTACACATTTTTTGTATTTATAGCAGAGTCTGGTTAATAGATTGCACGATGTAAAATATATAAATACACATAAATACTTATATATATGTATACACGTTTATATGTGTGTAATCGTTTAGATGAATCTTAAAGTGAAAATACGTCCTTAGTAATATTTAATCATGTCTATGATTTAGTTAGAAGAGAAATATTAAAAGTAATGAACTAGTGTAATTAGCATCAGATAAGCAAGGAACTAGTATATTGGATAAGATTAAGTTGATTGAATATTTTGTTGCAATTCTTTTTCTTGACTTTATAATTAAGGGTTACTTGAGTAGTTATATCAAGTGAATGTTTGATAAGATGATTATGGTAGAGAGTTTTGTATAATGGGCAATGTGTTATTGTATTTTCTTGAAATGGAAATTGGATTTAGGAAATCCTAATGGTAGCTTTATTTTCTGCCTGAATTGCTTATTGAATTGTGATTTTTTTTGTATATGTACGTTGAGAAATATGTTAGTTGTGATTTTGTAAGTCTTCTAGATGATGTTATTTTATGTGGGGGTTGTTGTGATTTATGGTTCATCCCTTTGATTTCCCTTGGGTAGTGCACTTGGTTGTGATTCAGTTTAAACACCTGGTTATTACGAATGGGATGTGTTGCCTCTTATATTTTGGATTGGGATTTAATATCCGTTTTGTGCACTATTTTTACCCTTGGTGGTGGATTAGATCCTTGTGTTGTCAGTATGGGAGTGGCTCTCAATGGGGGTCAGCACACAAAGTGGTGCCAAGGTAACTCATGTGAGAGTTAGCTAATTCAATGGAAAATAAATAATTGTATTAGGGGAAAGGGTAGCTTAAAACATATAACTTGTTAATTGTGCCTCTCTCATGGGCTCAAGGGCTTGTTTAGACTTGGGATGAGACAGGAAGGCATGGAATGGAAAGATCATTAACTTGTACCTTTGAAAGATAATTGATTCTGCATCGGTTTGCATGTGGGGCCGGGGGTCATGAGAGGCTACCAGGGTAACCCAAGATGGGGGTCGAGGCCTAGGAAGATCTTCCAGGGAACCCATGCAACTTTGTGATAACACTCCTCCTATGAAAATAGTATGTATTGTGTAGTTGATATACTTGATTATTTTACTCTGGAAGCAATGTAACCTTTATGTATGTATTGTTCTTGTATGGTATAGTATTGTGTGTTTCCTATGTCTAGAGGTTGTTGGTTTTGCCTAGGAATCCCTTTTACTATCTCCTAGCATGGGGGGTGGGCCTTCAGGTACCACTTGGTTGGGTGGAACATGCACCTTACACCGTTGGGTTCCCATTTCATGCTCGTGATGGCGAGATCTTCCAAATTAGAGAGCTCGCGTGTACC
Organism: Sequoia sempervirens; assembly: GCA_007258455.2. Classification (NCBI taxonomy): domain Eukaryota; kingdom Viridiplantae; phylum Streptophyta; class Pinopsida; order Cupressales; family Cupressaceae; genus Sequoia; species Sequoia sempervirens. Next base: position 18,246 of record VDFB02021311.1, on the reverse strand, counting down.
AGTTGCTTTGTACTATTTCTTATGTTCTTTTGTATCAATTGGATACTTTGTATATGTACTACTCCTCATTTTTATTATAGGAAGGTTCTTGTATCATTGTTATTGTAACATTATTATATGATCTTCCTCATTTTGGAAATGAGTCTTGTAACTGCTTTATGGAATGAATGCAATCTATGAATGATTCATTAATGTACTTTGTATCTATGTTCTTTATATCATGAGTTTAATTTTTATGCTATGGTTAGTTCACTTTTGTAAGTTATGGGATTCAAATGTAAGCGTTGTCGTGTACCTTAGAGGATGTATGCGTTAAGTGTAGTTCACTTTACTTGTTTATAATTACACTTAAAAAAAAAATTGTTATGCTTTCATTGTGTTTTCATCGTCCTCTAGAGTTACGTGGCGGGGCGTTACATCTAGTCACTATAGTATGGGTTTCATGTGTCATTCAAATGTTATTGTACATGGGATGTACATATAAAATATTATGAATACAACACATAAGCTCTTGAGAGATTAAGTTTGTGTGAGACATACAAGTTTTCCCTATGAGATAGCAAGGACATTCGATGCAAAGTCCAGGGGGGACAAGGTTGCAAGGAGTGGTGCTACATAGGATGAATGTTTTATAAATCTTACGTATTTTGAGAATGGTAAGTAAAACTTTATTTAACTTTATTTTTATGTTAAAGTGCTATAAATCATTGGGGACGATGATTCACAAGGGGTGAAGTATGTTACACCCCAAATATGTAATTACTATTTACTATTACTATGTAGGGTAAATGTGAATGTAATTTGTATTCTGATGGTGAATAAAGTGTGCTTGCACTTTGTTATCAATGTAGTATGAATCAATGTTATCTCATTTAATGTAATATGATGAAATGCATGTATGTGAAATGGAAGGTTATTGAATTAATATTCTAACTATGAGATGTATTATGTGTAATGCATATTTTGTTGAATAGCTGACTACCTTGGGCATATTTTGAGAATGTGGATGCACATATATGTTAATTCCTCTAGGTGGAGGGGAAGTATCACTCAAGAGAAGATCTTGGTCGGGTAACCAGTAACATAACCTATCTAAGCTTATTCACACACTCATAGCAGATTGATTGAGTCAGGTTATTATGTGGGAAGTAGGTAAGTCATCCTTAGCACAATGTGTCCACATTAGTAAGGGTCTTGATTACTATTGAATGCATGATTGAATGATGTTTATCTATTTGAGCTTGTGAGTCCTTCCTTATCTTATTGTGCTTGATTATATGGTTGACTGATTATTTGGGATATATGCATATGTCAACATACACGTATGATGGATATAATAGGATGTCCATACAAGTGTGATGACATAAGTATAAACATGCATATATGTATATAAATGTCATTATGATGCTATGTGTCTTTGAGCTTTCCGTCGATACATATCTACGTCAAAAGTATGAATGTGTATGGGTATATACATACATTGATCCATGTGTGAGAGCATAATCAAATGCATGTATGTGTAAGTAGGAATACTTACAAACATACTCACACGAGGGGTCAATTATATATATGTGAATATATATATATATACACTTAACAAATGCATGTATCGATGAGAATAGGATAAGAAAGGGTAACCTGATATATAGGTGTAAACATATTAAATATGTACATGTATGTATAAGTGAATATGTGTATGTATGAGTACATGTGTATTGTTTGATGGGTAACAATAAACAAAGATGTATACACACTTATTGACATGGGTATATATATATGTTCATATATAAATATATGTATATATGTGTGTGCATATATAAATATATGTATATATATCTATTTATCCATGGTATTATATAGCCATTTTTATATGATAGTTAATACCCATTTATACTCAGTAATAAATGGAGGTTGAATTGTATATGTATTGTACAAGTATCATAGGCTAACTAATACATATGATAGAGGCTGATTATATATATATGCAAATAGAATATATGTCAAGCCTATATATATATATATATATAACCGTGCAATGATAGGTGGTAAACCCCGTACTTTAGCATTGGAAAATACGATGGAGAATATGAAAGAGTATATTTTCTATGCTTGAACCTTTAGCATAGCACTAGAAGCATATAAGCTTGTAAAAAGCTTGCTTGGAGAATGAGAATAGTTATAGCTTGCAATGGTGAAATATTTGGCAAGAGACTTACAGTCAACACATAATCAAAGGACGAACTATGGGATAGTAATGACTATCTTCTTTAGTTGCATTGTACTCTTGCTATCTCTAAAAGAAGAGTTTATAATCTGCAAACATTGAGTAGTCATTAAGTCAATGAATGATGATAGAATAAGTTGATGCCTCTTTTGAAGAGAGACGTGGACTTAGTAAACTCTATTTACCATGTTTTTATGTATCGACCAACATCTGTTAAGGCATGCAAACCTATCAATGAATTTTTCAAATCAATTTAGTATATGAATCGACTCATACTATGACTCAGTCGATATAAGTTTGGTGTTGCAAATCTGATGTCGATTGTTTTAGATGTAAGAAAATCATGCCAACTCTATATGTGAATATGAAGCTTTGGCACCACCTTTGAATCCTTATTCAAGTGTAGATTTCCATTTTTTAGATGCAAACTGAATTCTATCATGTGGAGATTTGAATTGGTCTCTAATTGCTATCATTTAACAAATTCAATTTGTAATTGTTTAAGTTGAGTATGTGCTTACATGTTTGCCACCTTTTAGCTAAGATAGATGTGTTATTGTGCATGCTTGTTGTTGTCAAAACTCATGCCTAAACTGTAGGTTGAGTACTTACTAGATTGTTGTATAAATAGTGGGCTTGTTCATTTGTTTGGATGCATTCTTCTGTGTATTATTTCTTGAGAATTTTTTTGCATTTTATCTACATTTTTGTGTGCAATATTTTTCCAAGAACAGTGAGTGAGTGCCTTGATTATTAGAGAGAGTTTATCATTATTTTTAAGAGAATCATTTTCCAACTTGTGAGATAGTGGTTATTGAGTCTTTATTGAAGGATCGATATCAGGATAGTTGTTGATTTGGAAGTACTGTGATAGTAGCCAATTAATTGGAAATCTTATCAAAAGCATGATGATATTCTTCCCTTGTTTGTATTAGTGTTGAATGATTTGCTTCTTGAATTTTTAAACCAATCTTTTATAGTTACTTGCATATAGGAAAAAATAATGTTTTCTTTGAAAAAAAAGTGGAAACTATTTACTCTATTTGTGTAATGTTTGTAATTACTCCATGATAGGAGAGACTATTTGTCATAGGTATTTTTATTATACTAGATGTGATTAACATGGGTAGAAGAGATTGTTTTTCATAAGTATTGTTACTATACTAGACATGACCAAACATAGACAGCTTAAGGGATACTCATAACTAGATATTTAATTATGCTAGAGGGCTAGTAGGTTACTCCTGGGATTGTTGTCTAGTGAAGGGAGGGAACTAGTACTTTGCTTTATGAGTTGTGTTTCCTTAGGTTGTTAAAGAGATAGGTTATCTTGGGGAGTAGCTTGCCCATGGAGAAGGATTTCCTAAGCATAGATATAATGGCCTTAAGTCAAAACAAGCTTTCTATAGTGTAAGTGAATGGTAGACCATCACTCAATTATATTGAGTGAGAACACTTTTGCCAAAGTAGTGTGATTTCTCGAGGTTCCACTGTTAGTTCACCATGTCCATTTAAATGCATGAGGGCTACCTAGCGTAGGTTATAAATCCTAGTCATGTAAGGCACAACACTAAGTTCAGAGTGGTATATCATACAAGGTTACCCAACCAATCTCTTCGTCGAAGGGTAGGGCCATCTATCATTGATAGATGTGAAAGGGACCACATATGAGTTTGTGGTTGGAAAAAAAGTGCTTGAGTGATGATTCTCCTCCTCGGCATGCGACAGGAGACCAATGTTTTGAAATTTAGATTCCTAGACCATCTATAGTCTTATGCTCTGAAGCTCGGTGGAGTTGTGTTTGTAATAGTGTACATTCTTGGAATATAATAATTTGTGAAATTATCATATTAGAATGGAATCCTTATTGAGTATTGTATGACATATTTGTCCAATATAAAAATCTATGTTTTGGAAATAATTGTATAATTACTTTGGAATTGCAATGACAAATTGGAATTATGTTATTTCAATTATGCATGTAATTTACATTATTGGAACAAAATTTTGAATTGTTATGACATGACATCATGTTTTATTCACTTAAGGTGAAAACATTGGGAATTTTACTGTTAAGAATGTTGGGGTTGTTACACTCAGTAAATCATGGAACAAAAATATTCTACACTCAGTAAATCATGGAACAAAAATATTCATCTTTATCATAATCCAACATATACAAAACTCAGAATAGGATATAATCAATGTAATATTCAATCTACTTCATGCAAAAATATAGCTACAGTCTCTCACAAGAGTATCCTCATATATAGGGTCTGTGAGAGTCTTGTTATTCAAAAAATATAAACAGACATTTAGCAATTGTCAACTCTTCCAAAAAAAATAGGAAGAGGATTGTTGGTGTAGGTTTTCTTTTCCTAGTGGGTTAATTTATTTTTCCTTAGTCCTAGGTTTTTCCTACAATTTATTAAGTTTTCTTAGGATAATAAAGTGACTTTATTACTAGGAGATAAGTGATGTGTTGTACCCTTCCTTAAAGGGTGGAACACTTTCCACTTTTGGTGGTCCATATCCACTTTTTGTGGTTGATTCCTATTGGCCAGATTTTCCACCTACATCCTCTCCTTAGTTCTATATAAACTCACTACCTAGCTTGCATTTGCATTCATTCATTCATGTATTGATTCAACTTGGAAGCTCTTAATGTAATATTTTCACATCAACATTGCATAATCTCTCAGAGTCCTGGTTTGCATTCTTATGTTTTTTCCAATTTATGTAACTTTGGTTTTCTCTTAAAAAGTTCCTCAAGGGTTATTTAATCTATTTCAAATTTATAACATGGTATCAGAGCTTTTTTTTTGAGAAATCTAAGCTCAGAGATTCTTGACTGAGATATTGAATTTTCAAGTAAAGATCTTGTAAATTCCCATATGCTATTCTCATACGTTTTAAACGATCCAGAGAATCAGAAAGGATTTGCAAAGATCTAATAACCGCTTCATATTGCATATGTGTTTTGTGAGATCTGAGTGATTACACCATTTCTAGTTATACTGATAGAATTTTTTACTATTCCAATGCATCTAGAAGGCTTGAGAAAGTCAGATCTGGTTTTTGTTTCATCTGAATTGGAGATCATTTGACATAGTTGCAAATCGGGGTTTAAAGCTTAGATCTGTTGAACAACTTTTTACTAGAGCATTTTCGGCCCAAACGGACCTTGTCATTGCAGTCAGAAGGGCCAAAAACCCCTATTCTCATATAAAATTTATCTATTTTAGACGAATTTGATTTTTGACAAATTTGTATTTTGCCAAGGGATCGTCACTGCAGGCTAAGTTTAGCCAATTTTTCAAAAATTCATAACTTTTCACCACAATGTCCATTTTTGGCAAACGAGATATCATCAAAAATCTAGAGATGAGAAATTTCCATCTATAGAGGTGTTGAAAATAAAGTTTTCCATTTTCTACCAAATATTGTAGGTTGAAGTTGTTTGTTGCAAATTTCTTCAAGAATTCATAACTTTCACCTTGATGCTCCATTTTTTGGAAACAAATAGGCATTGGAAAGGTATTGAAGAGAAATACATAGCTATAAGGCTAATTTTTCCATATTTTTCCTCAGGTTCATTTTGTATCAGAATTTGTAATTTTGGCTATTTTGAGCCTATTAAGCATTGTATCTTGGAAAAGGCCTTGTAAGAGCACTGAATTATAAAGTGCCAACCTTATAATATTTGGGGGGTGATCTTTGATACTAGTGAAAAGGGTGGGAGTTTATTGATGTTTTTTTTGGTGCTCCTTTGTAATCATTTGAGGATTATATCATGGGTTTTTTTAATCATCCTTCTGTGATAATCCTGGATAAGACTAATTATGAGTCTTAGAAAAAAGGCATTCTAACCCATCTCATATGGCTAAAAAATTTTCCTTACCTTTATGGGCTCATTCCTTAACTAGACACACCTGGAAGGAAATCAATATGGGGTAATAAAATTGATCATGTATTAGGAGTAATTGATTCTCATGTTGATACATTATGTGGGCTATAATGAACATTGAATGTCTCCACACACTTCAGACCAAAATTTGGGAGATTTTTGGAGACCCTCATGTTTATCCACTCCCAAATGATCTTGCTATAGATTACCTCATTCCACTTGATGATGTAGATAATATACCTTTGATGATGATACTTTTGTGGAGCTTGAGTATTATGCACGTTTTGAACGTTCAAATGGCATAAAGACTTCTCTTGCTTCTCATCCTCATGTTGAGATTACATCAACATCATTTGTTGCTAATTTAGATTTTAGTGTTGCTTCTTTGAAAGCTTCCAATGAATTCTTGCAGCAGGACATCCATTTTCTTCTAGAAATATAGCTTTGTGGGATGATCTCTTGACAAGAGTTTCAAACTTGTTTATGGAGACGCTATTGATTGTATTCATCTTCTCCTTGATGAATTAGATTCTTCTTCAAATATTGTGAGGGAACACTTTGACCCTCTTGTTCATTCTCTACATGATCATTATCATAGTTTGACATGAGTATGGATACCTTGAATCATCATTTGGAGAAGAAATCTTCAGAGGAGATACTTAAATCTTTGAATCTTGCTATAAATCAGTCTCTAAGAGATTTTGATTTCTCATCTTCAACATTGTGGCCTAGAACACCTTATTTTATTGTGACAGCTTTCAACATCGCCACAAGGACACTTGAGCCAACTTCAGAGACTTCATACATTTTGCACTTTCTTCCTACATATTCCTTTTAGGACTTAGGAGATAGCATGCATACACCTTTGGTTGTGTTTCTTCCTAAGGGGAGGAATGTTGTTCAACGATTGTGGACTATCTTCTTCATACAATTTTGAGCATCTGCCATTGGATCTCCTTGGGTAGGGCCACTTAGTCCTTTTCTTCTCTATATGTTTTGGGGGATGTTCTCTCTCTATTTGTGGGAGGCTTCTTCTTCTTTGGGGGGATTTTGATATGTAGATGGGTACCTAACATGGCCTCATATTTTGGGACCCATCATCTTTTCAATCCTCCTAAGTTGTGCTTAAGGGGGGGTGTTGGTGTAGGCTTTTCTTTTCCTAGTGGGTTAATTTATTTTTCCTTAGTCCTAAGTTTTTCCTACACTTTATTAAGCTTTCTTAGGATAATAAAGTGAGTTTATTACTAGGAGATAAGTGATGTGTTGTCCCCTTCCTTAAAGGGTGGAACACTTTCCACTTTTGGTGGTCCATATCCCCTTTCTATGGTTGATTCCTATTGGTTGGATTTTCCACCTACATTCTCTCCTTAGTTCTATATAAACTCACTACCTAGCTTGCATTTTCATTCATTCATGTATTGAATCAGCTTGGAAGATCTTAATGCAATATGGTCACATCAACATTACATAATCTCTCAAAGTCCTGGTTTGCATTCTTATGTTTTTCTAGTTTATGTAACTTTAGTTTTCTCTTACAAAGACTCTTGGGTTATTCAATCTATTTCAGATTTCTAGCAAGGTCCAAGTGTTTTACTTAATATAAATATAAAATCAAGTAGAAGTAGAAGTGTTAGAATCCAATAAGGATTCGACAATAATCAAGAAGACCATTATAACCGAAGTGTGCTTAATAGGGAAATTTTCATTATAACTATTATCCTTGTTAGAATAGACTTCCTCCTCCGCAGTTTATTGAAAAGGTGGAGTGACACATAGATATACATGTTTACCTCCAAAAACCATCGATTGCATCTTATTATAGAAATATGTATGTACAATAGCTGATTTATTCCTTTGGTTGTGTTGAGCTATCATACTTCTATTGTGGGTTGAGAATCCTTTTGTTGCGAGTTGACAAGTTCCTCATTACAGGGGTTAGTTTTATTCCTTAAGGAATTTTTCATTATTAGCAACTATGATTAATCATAAAATTCTAATAAATCTCATAGACATTCAAAGTTCACACGCCTATTCATTAATATAATATATCATCCTTAAATGCTTTGAAATACTTTAAAGTCTATGAAAAAGGTTTGAAAATGTCTTTTAAAGTTTAGCAGAAGTGAGATAAAAACATGAAACTAAAGCCATGAATTGGACATTCCTAGGGCTCATCAACCATGGCATCTACTACTTTTTTGTTAATTTTGGGTACCTACTCAAATTGGATTAAGTTTAAGTATTCCTTGAAATTGTCAAGCATCTTTTATAAGGGGTTAGCTTCTCATCTTTTCTTTGATATTCGTTGTTCACTTGACTTATGATTAGTTGTGAGCCTCCATAAACTAAGAGATGTTTGATATTCCCAAATTCCTTTTGGAGTGAACCCAAACCTTGTTTCCAAAACCTTTCTCTCACTTCACTTTCCTTGACATGTTTCGATAAAACCTTTAATATAACAATATATGTTTTAATGGCTATGTTGTAACTCAAACTTATCTCATTGCATAAATTAATTTTATGAATTGTTGTTTATTATCTTTCAAAAATTTGTATCCATTCTTTAAATCCTACAAGGGGACTAAGTGAAATAGAACCCCCCTTCAATCTCTATTTTGGTAGGGTTTCTATTCACAATAGTTCAATTGTAGTTAGTTTCAATAAATTTTGAAGAGTTTTAGAAAAAAAATGTAAAATTAAAGTACCAATTAAATTTATTTATTGAGCCTTCCAAGAAGTTGCAAAGCTATAGCTCACATAGACAAGGTCATCTTAGATAATCAAGATTTCTATACAAGCTACCACTTATTGATTTTAGAGCATATTTCACTTTTTTTTTTAATCTCAATTTGGTACTATAGGTCCACAACAAGTGCATAGATCTATCAATTCTCTAATATAAATAATTAACAAGGTGATATATTATTCTAATTTTATCATTTTATCTCAAATTTTTGAACAATGATAAGGACTTTTAGGTTTTTATTTAGTTTTTGTTCTTCCATTATAGATCATGACCTAAAATATATTGGGATTATTCTTTGTGATTTTATCATTTATTCTATTAGTTTCAAACCTTCACTGTTATATCTTCTAGGCGAGACCATTTCAACTCTTTAACTTACATTCTTTATTTCACTCATTTTTATTATGACCTCATAAGTTTAATATCAATCACGTGATTTCTATTGGTAACTAATAGTTGAGTAATTTTGAGAAGCTAAGACACACTATTAATAGGATTCCTAATAAGTCTCAAGTTTGTACCTAATCTTAATTCAAGGCTACCTCCTAGACAATGTTGTTATGGTGGTTGTCAAGATTGATCCAATGTTGTAAGGTACATCATTTTTCATGTGGTGAACTTTTCATTTAGGTTCAGTCACCTCCATATTTCACAAGTAGATGAATGGAATTCCAAGAAAAATTCATAAAGGTAACTTCTCTGCACAAGTTCATTTAATGCCACTTTTTGTTGCTTTTTTCTTTCAATACTTAGTCATTTTAATTTTCCAAGTCTTGTATGTTTCCAAGCTCCATAATTTATCAAGATTTGAATTTCTTTGTTAGTCCTACATCGTGCTTTTTTTTAATTAGAGTTATATTAATTGGATATAGCCTTGGGTAACATTAATTTCTACATTGTTTCCACATAGAACCACACCTCAAAAAGAACCAACATTTTAAAACCCTTTCCTCCCCAAAATTTGTATCTTTAAGGTTCTTGTAATAAGGTAAAATACTGTTAAGCATAAATTATAGAAACATTCTAAAACTATTATTTTAGACCTTAAAAAAGGGAATAATACAACCAAAGGTTTAAATAAATGGAACAAACCCTAACTTTCCAAGGGGCCAAAAAGGGTAGTGAGCACTAATGGGGTAATATAATAAATTCATTTGGATCTAACTTAAACCAAGAGATTGGAACAATAAACCTATGCTTGAGGTGTCTCAAAGGTTGAAGTGAATTATACTAGTCACATGATACTTGAAAAATTTATGGATCTTCTTTGGTTAAGGGACAATTGAAAAAAATATGACTCTAAGTGGTGAACTTAGATACTAAGCTTGTGGCCCCATGGCGTGTTGAAATTTATTTTTTAAATTCAAAATCAATAAATGCAAGGACAACCATGGTGCCTCCAAGGAAAGAGGTTTATAATTTAATTTATGTGGATGCAAATGAGCATCATTGGAATTATATAGGGGTGAAGTTGAATTGGGAAGCATGGAGTGTTTTTTATTCTACAAATTTTACTTAAAAACAAATATAGGTCTAGTTTTGTGGATATTGCAAATCAATTAAATTTCTTCAATAGTATATCCAAGGTATAGGGATATAGTAGTGGTGGGATTAGTATAATATAAAAAGGAGTTATGTAAAGAGGGAAAGGTATAGAAAGGTAATGATGTGGTATTTGAAGGAGAAGTTGCACTATAATGTTAGGTTTTAATAGGATAAGAAGGATAAATGGTATGGAGATCATATGTGTATAGGATAGTGCTAGTAGTAATAGGGGTGTGATTATATATGAAAGGATGGAAGGAAAGTAGAATACTAGTGGAGAGAAATGTGGTGGTGACACTATAGGTAGGAATGAAAACCAAATAATTTATACTTGAAGGTAGAACATGGGTGGTTGAGGTTAGACACAATTGATAATCATAGGATGAGATGAGGAAACATTAGAAGAGGATGAAGGGTAGATGGGTGGTGAGAGGATACACCATTGGTCAAATCTATGAGAGTGATAATATTATGAATAATATGCATTCTCTAAGGAGAACCACCTAATACAATATGTAAATTAGTAGCCAACTAGTGAGGATATTTAGGGTGGAGAGGTGCATCAATAAGTGATTGTCACATTAGGAAAATATATTTCTTAGAAACATATGTATCAATATCATAGTCTTGATCAATATTCTTCATCTTCTTCAATATGGTTCTCTATATGAGTGTTATTGTCTATCATATCAAAAACTGAGTCAATGGTCATTTGATTGGCTATTCATACTAGAGTTAAGATGAACATTCCTTCATAAAACAATATTAAGGCTTCAAGTAGCCCATGACATAAATAAACCCTAAAGTGATATGGTAAAAGGAGCTCGATAAATATCAAAAAATTAAACTCTTAGATTTGAATAATAAAAAATAGAAAATAAAACCCTAAGGGGGTGTAAGAGTATAAGGTTTTACCAAAATGAAAGAGAATAAAATACCTTTTACATAAATCTAGGGTAAGAAAATAATACAAGTAAAATATACCTATATTAAAATATTCTTGGAATGTAATAAATATAATAAATTCAATGTTTTAAAAAATAAAATGATAAAATAATAGTATGTATCTAGAAATAAATTGTTAAATGCAATATAAATTGATTTGTCATCAAAGTAGAAATATAAGTGAAGATGAAATGTAACCCTTGTAATTATTTTTGGTATTTGATAATTTTCAGTTTATCTAGATGTCTAATAGTTTCCCTCACATAAAAAATTGTTTTTGGTATTTGATAATTTTCACATGACAAGGATAATTTATTCCCTTATTTTAAATATATATTTAAGGATATTAATTTAACACCTAGATAAAAGATAAAGGGAAACACTCTCAAACATGCAATATACCCCAAATGCTTGCACAATGTATATTTCCTAACAATGTTTGGAACTAGCAATTAATATCATATAATGAATGGATATGGGTGATAATAATTAGATCATCCCAATTAAACTACGGTTATCCATTTTATATAAAACCAAAGGTAAATAAAAAACTATTTCAAATGTTGAATCAACACAAAATAATCACAAAGGCAGTTTAGCTTCCAATTTCAACTTAATTTTTAAAAATTTAAGGGGTCACTTTCACAACCACATAAATGATTTAGATTGCTTCTATGAGTGTGGATTTGACTTGGAGTGGGAAATGGGTAAACAAAAGGTTAGAATTTGTCCTTAGAAATAATTATAGATATGAATAAGGTTTGAGTTATGTGCTCACTCTCAAATTTGTGTGCTTGTTTTTAAATAAAAGGTAAAGAAAGTTAAAGTGAGTCCAAAATGAATGTGAAAAACATGTGGTACATACATTTTATACCTTTAAATTTCCCCCCACTATGACCTACATCCAAATTATTATAAAATAAATTTAAAAGTAATTATAAGTACCCAAAAAGGAAGCAAATGCATAGGAACTCATAAAAAGGATACTAATATAGATGAAGATTTAACCTTGGTCCTTGTTCTCTTAAAACAGGTGCTCCATATTGGAAGCATACAAAAAAATCGAGTAGCATCACATAGGAATTTAAAATATTAATGTATTATCCATAATAAAAATAAAATAAAATAAAAGATAGGTAGGGATAGATATACCACCTACAAAGCAATAGGGTGGGTAGGTAGCGCCTTGAATAGGAGTTGCATGGATGTGTGTGTTTGCTCAATAGGAAGAATTACTCCATGACGTGAGCTTGATGAAAGAGTTATTTTTCTTATTTAATTTTGCAGTTAAAATGATATCATTTTCTTTAGCCATTCCCACATTAGGTGGAGTCATATGGAATCATTCTTTACGAATGACTTAGGATCATAATTTGTAGTTTTAATTAATGTTTTTAAAATTTTGAAATTGGACATTTTGAGACCAAGTTATGAAAAAAATTATTAAATCATGTGTATTGAAAATTTAGAAAAATTGATTGTGGAAAGAGGTTGTTGTGAATTTTTAGATCAAAATGGTATCTTTGAACGTTTAAAATTTCTTCTATTTGAAATGTTAAAAAAATTGGGAAATGAGGCTTTAAATTTTTTATGATTTTGACCTCCTTGAAGAAAATAGGAAAATTATATTTTAGACCTCATATGAATTAACTATTTCTTGGAAAGATTAGTCTCCTTGATATTTTAAGATTTTGCATCTTTTGAGTAGGTTGTTGCAATCAGTTTGCACACCTCACATAATACCAAATATTAGTCTTGTTATTTATTATGTGCAAGAAATTTGCAAGTATACTTAATCTCATTTAATATTTTATTGTAATCTTTATAAATAGGTTATGTGAGGCCTTTGTATTTATTTTATAGTTGTGTTTTCATGTAATTCATGATGTGGGTTATGATTCATCCATGTTTAGAATATAATCCCTTAAAGGAAATCAATTATTTCTATCATCTGGTATTTTTTCACACCTCATCTTGTGAGGGTGTTGGCATGCTTGTAAGGATAAAATCATGATAATTGTGTGTGTTTGGATTAAATTATTTAAGGTTGTATTTATGATTATAGTTTTTTAAGTGTGAATCTATATTGTATTATCATAATGGATGATTGTTCCATCTTTTCTATTTGCATGTGTCAACGTTGGTATTGAACATGTGCAATATTTTGTAGCACTTCCGTTATGTTGTTCTTGTAGGATTTCCTATGTTTAGGATTAAACCCCTTAAATAAATCAATTTTTGCTATCATTTGGTAATTTTCTACACCTCATCTTTTGAGGGTGTTGGCATGTGTGTAAAACTAAAATTATGATAATTGTGTATGTTTGTATTGAATTATTTAAGGTTACATTTATGATTATAGATTTTTACGGGTGAATCTATATTGTATTATCATAATGGATGATTGTTCTATATTTGTTATTGGCATGTGTCAATGCTGGTGTCAAATGTGTAGATCATTTTGTAGCATTTTTTTCTTGGTGTTCTTGTAAGCTTTCCCTTATGTTAAGGATATTTTCTTGATTTTTGTCTCATTCCTTGTCCTAAATCATTTCTAAATGACTCATAAATCAAGGAAGTTATGCATCATTGAGTGGAGGAACTGGTCCTTATTAGTTTCCTTGCCTTAGAGTTTCATTTCTTCATTTTTCCCTAGTAGGAATCGAGTGTCAAGTTGGAAGAAGGATTTGGAATTCAAAAGGTTATAGGTCTATGAGGAAGTATGGATCCCACCCTTCAAACATTTTTTGGTTGTTGGGTCATAGGTCTCAAAGTGGGTTTTGGAATTTGGAGTATGTCTAGGTCTAGGTTTAAATTTGAGTAATCCTCTATGAAGTTTCTCAATAGGTCATGGGATTTGGGATGAACTTGGGGCCAAGTGTGTTTGGAGTCCCAATTTTTTCACATTAAAAAATGGATGTGTGTGGAGGGTCACAAGAATCGAGTCAGATTAGGGACATGGAGGTTTGACACTTGCAAGTTAGTGAAGGTGCTTTGTATTGATCATTGATCAAGGTCGGTGAAAGGAACCAAGACTTGGAAACAAGCCCCATGTGTATACTTGAACTCAAGGCCTATAAAGGTGTGTTTTGGTATTTTTTTGAGACTTGAAGATCAAACAAAACCTTGACCTTGGAACAAGTCCCCAGTTTGAGCAAGGACTTATGGCCTATGTGTAGTTAGGTCTAGTTTATTTTGTTTAGTGGAGGGTAGATGTGAGAAGGGAATTGGGACTTGAAACCAAATTTTTGTTGGAAATATGTGCCTCAATCTCACAGGCTAAAACCTCTAATAGAGCCAAGTCGGTGTGACATTCATTGTGTCTGGTCGACTAGCAGTTGAAATCTTGTTGAATTGTATAGGTCACTGAGACAATGCTTATGTCTTGCCGACTGGTGTTGTCGTTGTGACTTGTGGTGTTTGCCATAACCTTATCCTAAGTGGAGATCTTTGGCCGACAGGCCACTCTTATCGGATATCGGGAAGACTCTGGGCGACAAGCAGTTTTGGGGAGAGACTTGGATGTTCGGTATGTCTCATATCGATAAGAAAAGTCTCGCTGATAGCCACACTTGGAGTCATCAGGATAACGTATGGTGGTTCGGTAAGAAGTCTTACCGATGTGTAATGTCTCGCCGAATGGTTATACACTTGTGTCATCGGTGTAACATGTCACTTCGGTAAGAACTCTCAGCGATAGCGATATGTCTCGTCGACAGTTGAACATCAATGTAACCTCCTGGCGATAGCGGTAAGTCTTGCAGACTGTTGGTCATTTCAGAATGACTTGAAGGCTCGGTATGATCTCTTGCGAAGGACGATGGTCTTGCCAAATAGCGATACAAGTGATGATCATCAGTATGAGGTCTTGGCAACAAGGCGAAGTCTGAGCGATAGCTTTCTGGACTCGGTGTAATGTCTAGCCGATAGTAAGGACTCTTGGCGATATCGAATGTTGGCTTTGTGGCATCGGGGAGACATGGTTAGTGTCTCACCGACATGCCAACACAGGTTGAACGCCTTTGACCGATTGACCATCCTATGTGGTTTGTCCTCAACCAATCAGGGAGTAGAATGGGAACCGCTAGCAGTTGGACTATTGCAACCGTTACTAAGAGGAAGTTCGACAGACAGGGGCATCATGGATATACTCAGAGATTGCAGATTGTGTTCCGTTCGATGGATGGATGAATTGTTCGATGAGTGATCAGTGAATGTAATTCTGAGAGTATTGTAACTTGAGTGTTCTGTAACAAGGTTGATCATTATGAATGCTACTATAATTTGACATCAAAAAGATAAGTCTGATCTCTGTATGTAATCTTTATTACTGCAATACAAAGTGACTTCTCTTGGTGTAGTGGGTTTTTCTCTTGTAAGGGTTTTCCCACATAAATCTGGTGTTCATATGTGTATGTTTAATTCTCTGTTTCTGTTATCTCTTTCAAGTGCATCTTAATTGGACTGTAATTGTAAAAATTTAAAAGTTTCTCTGCATTCTTCCTTAAGGTTTTGATGTTAGGAGAGTTGTTTCCGCACTTAGCTTTCCTTACAAGTGGTATCAGAGCCTGGCTAGTTGTGTTATCCTTGTGGGTATGTTGGGTTTTTTGAGTCAATTTCTATTCAGTGGGAGTCTTGTAGAAGTTTGGTAATTCGAATTACAGGTTAAGATGGCAAGCACGCGGAAAAGATTGAAATAGAGAAATTCAATGGCAGCAATTTTGAGTTGTGGAAACTTAAAATGGAAGATCTATTGGTTGATCGTGATCTTTGGATTGCTATGTCTGGAACGAAACCTACAGGCATGAAGCAAGAAGATTGGGACCTTGCACATAGAAATTCTAAGGGGTTGATAAGGCTCTGTTTGGCAAACGTCGTTCTTTTGAATGTGCATGAAGAGAAGACTGCATCTTCCTTGTGGAAGAGACTGGCATCTATTTATTAGGGGAATTCCTTGGTGAATAAACTATTCCTGAGGAAGAAGCTGTACACTTTGAGAATGCAGGAAGGAGGGTCTGTTGCTGATCATTTGAACACATTCAACATGCCGATTGCACAATTAACATTTGTTGGTGTGAAGATTGATGAAGAGGATCGTTGTATGCTCTTATTGTGTTCTTTGCCAGACTCTTGGGATCACCTGGTGATGGTTATTGGGAGTACAACATCTAATTTCAAGATGGAAGATGTTGTTGCTTCTTTGTTATCAGAAGAGATGAGAAGGAAATCTTCTGAGATGGCGAAGGAGGCTCTTGCTGTTAGAGGCAGATCGAAAGATAAAGGCAAGAAGAAGGACAAGAAGTCCAAATCGAAATCAGAGGGGAGATCAAAGTCTCCTGGAAAGAAGTCTAATGTGAAGTGTTGGAATTGTGGGCAACCTGGTCATGTTCGAAAGGATTGTAAAGAGGAGAAGAAGAAGAAAAATAAGTATTCTTCTGACAATGATTCTTCTCAGAGTGATGTAGACGCCTTCATTGCAGTCTTGGCTACACATGCATCAGATGATGTCTGGCTGATTGATTTTGGAGCATCTTTCCACATGACATCTCACAAAGACTGGTTCACGAAGTATGAAAAATACGATGGTGGAAAGGTGTATTTGGAAAGTGATTCTTCATTGGAAATAGTTGGTCGTGGAAGAGTCATAATTCAATTCCCTGATGGAAGAGTGAAGGGAATCAATGATGTAATGCATATACCAGGTCTAGCTCGAAACTTACTTTCTGTTAGTATGCTGAATGATATTGGAGTGCAAGTCACGTTCTCTGGAAATGGCTACAAGATGACTAGAGGTTCTATGGTGGTAGCAAGAGGTGCTCGTGTTGGTACCTTGTATAAGTTTGATGCACATGCTGTGCAAAGCAATAGTGTCTCTGCCAAGTCACAGAAAGCTACTCATGGAGGAAAACAGGTAGAAATTCTTGATAGTGTAAACTCTATGGAATTTAAACTTCCAGCAGAAAATACTATGCTCTGGCATCATAGGCTAGGCCACATTGGTGAGAAAGGTTTAAAAACCTTGAAGAATAAAACCTGGTTGAGGGGCTTGAAGATTGTAACCTCAAATTTGAATTATGTGAACATTATATATATGGTAAACAACACCATGTTTCATTTTATTCTAGTCCTCACAAATCTTCTAGTTTGCTTGATTATATTCATTATGATGTATTTGGTCCAGTGAATGTTCCTTCTTTGTCTAAGTCAAGGTACTATGTATCATTTATTGATGATTATTCAAGAACATTTGTTTATTTTTTGAAAAGTAAATCAGAAGTGTTCAGTCGGTTTAAGGAATTTAAGAACCTTGTAGAAAATCAGACTGGAAGAAAAATAAAATGTTTAAGGACTGATAATGGTAGTGAATTTTGTTCTGACGATTTCGAGAGGTATTGTAAAGATCATGGGATTAAAAGACATAAAACTACACCTTATACTCTACAGAAAAATGGAGTTGCAGAAAAGTTCAACAGGACAGTGATGGAAAGAGCACGAAGTATGTTGAGCAATACTAGCTTGGAGGAGAAGTTTTGGGCTGAGGTAGTTGCTACAGTATGTTACTTGATAAACCGTTCTCCAAATTTTGCTCTTGTTGAGAAAACACCTTTGGAAGCATGGTCTGGTAAGAAGCCCTCTTTAAGACATATTCGTGTTTTTGGTTGTGAGGCATATGCACATGTGTCGTATGAGAAAAGATCTAAATTAGAGAACAAGGTTGTTAAATGTATTTAAAAGGATACAAGATTTGGAATCCTGATACAGAGAAGGTTCTATATAGTAGAAGTGTTATCTTTCGTGAGCTGAAGCCTTCCACCTTGGATCTGTAGTCAGAGAGAAAATTAGAAAACAAAAAGGATGTAGTTGAAGTTCCTCCGACAC
>VDFB02021310.1:0-24390 GCA_007258455.2 Sequoia sempervirens | reverse complement strand
TCTTCTTCATCACTCCACAAGGGGATTGTATACCAAGCTCATACAAACTAGCATTCCCTTGTACCAACAACATTGCAGAATATGAGGCTTTAACTATAGGTCTCAGGATAGCAGTACAGTGGAACATTATGACATTGAAGGTATATGGAGATTCACAGCTTATCATAAATCAAGTGAACAAGGAGTACCAAACAAAGGATGATAAGCTAACTCCATACAAAAGGATGGTGGAAAATCTCAAGGAATCTTTTGTTGACATCACATTCGAGCAAGTACCAAGAACCAACAATAGAGCAGCAGACGCAATGGCAACTATTGGATCACTCTTAGAGATCCCTCAAAATGTTCCAAAATACGACTTCTTGGTAGAGCAGCTTCTCGTACCAGCATTCAAGGTACCAGAGTCAGAATTTGTGTGCGAAATCGTTGGTCCAAATGATTAGTGGTACCAAGACATTTACACATACCTTAGGATAGGTATCATTCCCGCCGATTTGCGTTCAAGCCTTAGACTAACCTTTATCAAGAAAGCATCTCGTTTTGTCATTTTAGGAGAAACCCTATATCGCAGAAGCATAGAAGGAACCTTACTAAGATGTCTTAACCCTGAGGAGGCTTCGGCTACCCTAACTGAGGTGCACAATGACATCTATGGTTCTCATTCAAGTGGCATGACCTTGTCTAAGAAATTGCTGAGGAGTGGGTATTACTGGCCTACCATGGATAGAGAGGCACATGAATACGTCAAGAGGTGTCTACAATGTCAGCAACACGGGGACCTCATCCATGCTCCAGCTCAAGAGCTTCATCCAATCGTCACGCCATGGCCCTTTTCATAGTGGGGACTCGATCTCATTGGGAAAATCACACCCACCTCATCCAACGGCCACAAATTCATTATAACTGCAACTGAGTACTTCACCAAGTGGGTTGAAGCCATACCTATGACCTACATAACAGGAAAGCAGATCTCAAAGTTCATCCTGAACTATCTCATATGCCGATATGGTGTTCCACAAGCTATTATCTCAGATAATGGGACACCATTCAAAAATCAGGAAGTCCGTGACCTATGTGATAAGTTCAAAATCCAACATCGCTTTCCCACCCCATACTACCCCCAAGGCAATGGCCAAGCAGAAGCTACAAATAAAACCATCCTCAAAATCCTTAAGAAAACAGTCAATGACGCAGGTCGTGACTGTCATTTGCAGCCATCCCGCCTTTGGGCTTACCGAACCAACATCTGCACACCCACTGGTGCCACACCATTTTCCTTAGTCTACGGATCAGAGGCAATCTTGCCCATTGAGATCAAGCTACCATCCCTCAGAGTATCATTGCAAAACCTCATCACAGATGAGGAGTATCGAGTTTCAAGAATGAACGAGCTAGAACTACTGGACGAGCGACGTCTGGATGCTTTAAACCATCTGCTACTGTATCAAAATAGACTCAAAAGGAGCTACAACGAGAAAATCAGAAGTAGAACTTTCCAGGTCAGAGAATTGGTGCTAAAAGAGAATCAAAAGAATGTCTTGAACCCAACTGGCTAGGACCCTTTGTCATCACAGCAAAATACAAATCAGGGGCATATCAATTATCAACACCCGAAGGGGAACCCCTACAGGAGCCAATGAATAGCTCCCATCTCAAAAAATTTTATGCCTAAATCTTTCAAGGTATAGAACCAAAAAATCCAAAAAATCATAAAAAGTCCTGAAAAAATGGTTACTTTAGTGAAAACCTGGCAAACAGGCATCTTGGTGACAACAAAAAATTAAAAAATCAAGAAAATAGTAAAGAGAAAAAATTGTCCTCTAGTGAAAACCACTTTGGTGGCACTTTAGGCAAGTACCTTGATGAAAACCTGGCAAATAGGCACCTTGTGTAAATAAGCACTCTCCATCCATCTTGGTCTCCATGACTTGCTTTGCATCATTCACTCACCCATCGCATATCATCGCATTTCACCCTTCCATCCGATTCGCATTCATAGTTTGTCTTTATGCTTGTGTCATGATCCCTTCAAGAACTACTTCGTCTCATCCTCTCAAGGTTAGTTTGTCCCGCTTCTTTATCAGTAGTCTATTGCATCACTGGGGAACGTTTCTCATCGGTCGGATTCGTGTATGGTTTTAGTCCTCAAAATCAGAAAAATCCCAAAACATGCAAAACATTGCAAAAATCCAAAAATAGGTCAAAAAGTCATTCAAGGCAAGTCAAAAATGAGTCGCCTTCATCGAATCCACGCTTTTGTCTCGAGTTGGAACGCAGGGCAAGGTCTTTGATTATCCCCGAGACATTTAGGTCAGTCCTGAGTTCGTCATAATAAACTGACATCTCATCATGTATATTCATATTTGTAAATCTACGTTGTCGGGCCAACTATTTGGTCTTCTGCAGTTAACGTGAGGGCAAGGCTAATCTGCTGATCAGCCCCTAGGCCCTTGTAGGTCTTTAGGTTAGTCTCTTGGTCAAAATCTCAGAAAATCTCAAAACATTGGAAAATTGAAAATCAAAACATTTGAAAATCTCGAAAAAATACCAAAAACAGCCTCAAAACATGGCAAAACTCAAAAAACATCCAAATATTTGAAAAATAAAAATAAAAAATCCATCCGCCTCATCTCGCTTACACTCGCAATAATCAATCATCCATAATAAATTGTCATCACCCTCAACCTTTGGTAAAACAGTCGGAAACAAGTCTAGCAGTCAAATGTGAAAACCTAAACTATCAAAATCTCAAGTATAGGTCAGTCAGCAAGCAAGTTGGTCAACTCTTTTCTTATCAATGGCATATAAATCATAAATCAATTTCATCATCATTTGATAAAAGCATGTCCTAGGATCCGTTCCGACAATGGGAACTTTTATCAAACCAACCACTTTGGGTAAATGAAACGACGTGTCATTAACATGTCCTAGGATCCGTTCCGACAATGGACATTATCTTTTGGCAATAAGTTTCGGCTCCCATCTTTTGAAACATCATTTCTCTCGGCTAACGGTACGAATAACATTAGTTTGTTTGCTCACTTACTTTATCTTGTTTGATTTATCTCATTGTGCTCATTCCAAGGACCTCTTGATGATGTCCGAACGAAGGATTTAGAGAGATAGGAATGGGGCAACGATCATTATCTTTTGTCTCTTATGCTTGTTGGATATCTTTGTAATATAACCTTGGTCATGTGTGCTTTTGTTTAGTCTGTAGCGAGGGTGTTTTAAGTTTCTTGTTGACCACATAGAAAGGCTTGCCTTCCTATGTTTTGGTCCGAGATATTTGAAATATTTGAACTATGTTCTGGACAGGGTTTCGTATGTCAGGTGTGAACAAGAATACTCCTATCCGATTTGTCGAGTCAAAGTCCATCACACTAGGTACAACGCCATCCTGGTTCTCGATACCTTGATGCATCATATTGCGTGTATTATCAAACATAAGGAAATCCGCCCTTTGAAAATCCCAACTCCACGGCAAGTAGTCATCACCATTTGCATGATCATCTCATTCTTTCATTCTTCTATCACATTCTTCTATCTTTACTAACATTTCTATCCCAGTTGGTACATGAAGCTACCCACAGCTAATGAATGTCCATTCATCTACATCAACCACTCCTCTCGCATTTTATCGCGATTTTGATTGGCAATTGGCATTCCCATTCAACATCTCGAGGAGGCAATATACCAGTGCAATTCTTCTCACTGGGGTAATAGTGGGGCATCCGAAAAATCAGAATTTTTTTTTATTTTGATCATGACAAGATCATTCTTTGAATCAATGCAACAAGTACATTGCTTCAAAGAGGGGCAAAATGTAGACACACAAAATGTACAAGTTGACATTGCGCATCTAACTCTGATCTACTAACATCGTTTCTTCCTAAATCATTCATCGGTCTAGCTGTTTAATCAAATTCCCTTATTTGATTAAATTCATCAATATTCGTCTCTTAATTAAATAAATTATTTTTGTCTAATTAAGTCACTTTCCCTTGTTAATTAAATCAATTCATCTGATCTAATTATCCCTATTTTAATTAAATAATTAATTTTTAAATCTCTAAAGTCTATCTATTAAATTGAATAAATTAAAATCTTATTTAATTTAATCTTACTTCAATCTCTTTAATTAAATAATCAAAACATGTTTATTTAATTAAACTCATTAAATCATTTCCTCTCTTGTTTGATTTAAATTAATCCAAAATCTAAGTCAAAATAAGTCAACTCACCTAATCATCATTAAACTAACATAATCATCATTTATTTAATCTAACCATGATTAAATACTAATCTCACCCACTTGCATTCTCTAGATATCTCCACTTGCACAAATAGATCAATTTATTGATTTATTAAATCTTCATTTTCCCTCAACAAAGCATCTTTTGGAGGAATATTCTTCTATTTCAAATTCAAAATTTGAATGACAAGTCCTTCCAACAAGGCATTTACTTCTTCTTACATGTCCTTGCCTTGAGCCAAGTGGCATTTAATGCAATTTTCTTTCCCCCTCTTACATGTCTTTTCTCAAAATTCAAATTCAAAAAATGCATTTATTGGCACATTTGTCAAAACTTGCTCATTCCTCATCCAATCACATTTGGACAAGTGGCATTTTGCCATTGGCCAAATCTTTGTCCCACATTGCTCTATTTTGGCTTTGTTTCCATTTCAACATTCTATAAATAGAATGTTTCACCATGCATTTGATCATCCACATCTCAAGCAAAGTTACCATGCTAAAATACTTAGCAATTCTCATCCATCTCATTGAATCATAGCTAGGTTTTTTGCAGATTTTAGCTTGGAGCATACATTCATCAATCTTCATCAAAGTGGATCACAATCTTCATCAAATCATCAAAGCTAGCATTGGAGTTGGGAAAGGGCCAATTTCCACATCAAATTGGCACCAACTCCCTCAAGAGATCAAGAGTTTGCTTGCATTAGATAGAATTTAATTGTTTCATTTGTGTTCTTCATTTTCATTTCTTATCTTTTGCAAATTTCAAATGGATTTCTTGAGGAATCATTTGTTTCTAACCTTGTGTTTGATCTAATTGTTTGCATGTTTATTGTGTTTGTGCAAGGTCTAGATTCAAATGGTTCACAACTATTATGCTATGATAGATTTTTTCTAAGCATCCATATAGCTTGTTTGAAAGACCTCGCTTTAGGCTTTTAGCCATAGCGCCATGAAATGAGTTGTTTGATAAAATTCCTTTGATAGACATGTATGAAAAAATGTGTTAGTTATTAGACAGCAGCAGTGAACTTCTGCCTGAAGAAATGAGAAACATAGGTGATGGACGCCATGACAATCAAAAGCATTTGATTGCCGTGGCATTCATCGTGTCATGAGACCTCATTTCTTTGAGGCATTTTTCAAAGATTTCACCGGCTGCTTCTATTATGATATTAAGCTAATATTATGCTTTTGATATATTTTTTCCAAGCATCCATAGCTTTATTCAAAAGCACTTGTTTTAGGCTTTCACCATAGCAACAAGGCAACACTTGAACTATTTGACAAAATTATTTGGTAGACATGTATGAAAAATGTGGTAGTATAGAAAAGGCAATGAACTGTTTGAAAAAATGCCTCAAAGAAATGTGGTCTCATAGAATGCCATGACAACCAAATGCAATTGGCAGCTGCTCCTAGTTATTTGTTATGCAATGTGAAGTAATTGCATAACTGGTTAGGTTGACTTTGTAAAACCTATATTGTAATTGAAATTTTGTCATCTATCAGCATCTAGTTATTAGTTATGAAATGTGAAGCAATGCTTTGAGTTTGAAAGATGTGCAATGCAATGTAATCAACGCTATGAATATAAACTACAAAAATCTATTTTTTACTAAGTTACCGGTTCGGTTTTGGTCTGGTTTATTCTCGAACCCGGCAAGGTTCACCGGGTTCGGAAAAAAATTGAAGGTCTATTTTGGTTCGGTAATAAAAATGATATAAAAAAATCATAAATATATACATATATTTACAAAGAAGAATCAAGTTAAAAATACACCACCATATTAATAGTGAAATAACATAGCAAAAATACACCACCACAGTTTGCATAGTGAAATATTAAAATATTAGTGATCTACTCGAATGTCATGATACAAAATTATAAATTAAAGTTCAAACATAAAAATGTCAAGTGTTTACAATCACCCATTATTGATCATTGGTCAATCTGAAAAGTGTGAACATTTTTCTGTGTGGAAAGAAAACAAGAAAACAGTGTTACATAATTATTTACATTGTGAAAGAGCCAAAACCTTTTTCTTGCAGATCGTAGAAGAATCTCAGTGATTTTTTGGGTGTCCTTGCCTTGGAACAGAACTATCCTGAGCCATGAATGATTGACCAGGAACTGTGAGAAAGAAATAAGATAAATCACATGCAACTTGTTGCAATTTCTTTCCTTGGGAAAAAGGGTAAAGTTTTCTTTTCAAGGAGAATCTCCTTTAGAGTTTGAATGCATTGATAATTTTCAAGATAGACTTAGCCAAATATGTCATCTAGGTTTGAAGCTTTTAGGTAAAATGTTTGCTTCTTAAAATTTTGTTCAAAATTCAAGATGCAGGCTCTCCTCCCTTAGGGAAGAGAAGGTCTATCAAACCTAACACTCTTATGCAACTCTTCTTAAGTTCTTGTTGATACAATATTAGATGTGAAGTTTCAAAATAGGCATGGTTATATAAATTCTCATCTCACGACTATCATTGCATCAAATTAAGAATTTTCAATCCTTTATGGTCTAGACAAGAGAAGTATGGAGTAGTGTTCCAATGCTAAAGTATTATTGTGAATCTCTTTGCTATGAGCAGTTCAAAAATGAGGAATTTGTCTTCCTCGCACTCAAAATGGGAAATATTCACAATATGTGCTAGGAAGGAATAAGTCCATAAGATCTAGTATGTAAGAACCTGAGAATTGCAAAATTACTTACGTTGATTTCCACACACATACCCTTTTCACACTTTCGACATGTTCACACCTAAGTCAAAAATTATATGTGTGTAAGTTGTAAAGTATACACTTGAATACACATAACTCATATCTATTGAACCATGAATTTATAATGCAAATATGGACACCATCGATAAAAAATATTTGTATTAAAAGCAAATAGCCATGTACGCATACATCAATATATGTCAATATAAGTATAAAATATAGTTACAAAATAGCCATATAGGCTTACGAGAATGCCATATAGGTATACAATGTCAAATATATACAATACAAAATATGTACACAACTGCCATGTAGGCATACAACAAAGGGCTCTACATTCAAAATTCATTTCTCCATGCTCGTTCAAATACAATTTTTCTTTTCCTTGCTTCTTACATCCATGGCGATAAGTTCACACCAAGCTTTTACTGCTCAAGGAGTGTTCTCGCCGCTCCTCCTTAGTGTTTATGCCCCCGGTGAAGTTTTAACTGCTATAATAAGAAGTAAAGACATTAATAATATAGAAATTACATTATAAAAATTGATATATTTAACAAAATAATCACTTACTAATTCATCTCAATGCATCACTCTCTCCTTGATGTAAATATTTGCACGCCGATGTTAAGGCGTGTTCAAGTCCTATATAAACCATCCAAATAGGAATTAAACTACGAATCAATAATGGTTTGATTTTTCACTAGAACTAGTTCATCTATAACAACGAATGTAAATTGAAATTTAGTAATTTGCCTCATACCTCCCCTATCAGAGCCATTGAGGATTGTATAGCGGAGGAAACACCAATATCCATTGCCCTCGTAATATTTGGCAATGTTTCTGTCACCAACATCTAAAAATAAAACAACAAATTATTCAATCACAAAAGTTACGATCCAATGATGACCTATAATGTATGAGATCTAATGAACAAAATTTTGAGTACAAGTATTAAACTATATATTTCTGATTATTAGTTATTGAATTTGAAGTAATGCTTTGAGTTTGAATGATGTGTAATGCAACATAACCAACAATATGAATATAAACTACACAAATCTACTAAACTTAGAATTCATTAGTTAAGTTCTCTTTATTCTATATTACCTCCATGAACGTTTGATCAAATCTACTGGCACTAGGAGGTGTTTCCTTGAAACCTCCAACATTACCCTGTTCAACATCCAAAATCACATATTAAAATACCATTCGTAAAACAATGCTATTAACATGTAATAAATTTATAATTGTTTACTAGTTACATACCCCACCGATAGGTGTACTGCAAAAATAAGTAGGTGGATGACTGGTGTATCCAGTCTCTACACTAACCCTGCAATTTTATTAAAATAATAAAACTAAATTAATTAATCTTGCATTTCACAATCAAAATTTAATAAATTAAATTCAATGAACATGCTGAATTTTACCTGAGTGTCAATGCCATATGCATCATGCAAAATGCCAGTCGTCTTCTCCATCCCCATAGATGCATACGGATTAGGTTGTGTAGTAGCATATGGATCCTGCGTAGCACCCTCCTGATTGTCGGTAGGGTCATACTAACAAGTCGCCCCGCAAGATTGACACACATGGGTTTGAAGGCCACCACCTAAAGACTCCTTTGGATGGTGTTGTACAATAGGGCTAGTGTGATGGATGACACTCCAGGTCAAAGTTGTGATCGCCTGCAATGTCTCTATGTCGGCACTCTCCTTCGCAATGGCAGGCATCACACTCATGAGGCTGCCTACGAGAGGTCATCTCCTTGCCGTAGGATCCAAATGCACTGGCCTATCCTGAGCTGACCCCCCACCTCTCCCCTGGAACTCCCTCATATCAAAATAATTTGGGATTTGGTTCAATACAAACTCACTATATAGTTTCCTAAGAAAATATTGGGGGACTTCACAATTATTGCATGGTGGGTAATCAAAGACCATATACCATCTTTCATAAAAATGGTTCTTAATCTCTTGGTGGTGGCACCAATAAATAGGAAACCTCTTTGCATTGAGGGTAATATTTTGATTTGTTTTAGGGTCAGTGAATAGAGAGCACAAATCACCTTTAGTAATTTTTAAATCTTTTACTTGTTTATATGATAATTTGTCTGCATAATATGCCTTGGTTGTTTGCCTCCTATCTTGCCATCCAGATATTTGTTGGGTGATTGCATCCACATTTTTTAACATATCTTTCAATGAATTTGATAGAAGCATTCTTTTTGTGGTTGAAGCATTTGGATCACTCAACCTATTGATAAGATCCTCAAGTTTTTTTCTATTGTTCTCAATTTCACTCAAATTTTTTTGAGTGCCAGGAGGGTATTGAGAGAATGGTGGGGGAGGTTGATTTTGTTGTTGAGGTTGATTTTGTTGAGAATTTTGCTATTGAGGATTTTCCTCCTCTTCTCGTTGAGGATTTGCAAGATTTCCTACAAAAAAAAATTTAAAAAATCAAATCTAACCTAAAACAAACAAAATCAATTTCAAACTAACAAATAGAAAACAATACTTACCTCCCGCATCTCTTCGTCGTCGTGGCACCATATTTGCAAAGAAAATCCAACTCTTGTTGATGAAATTTGTAGAAATCCTTCCTCCTAGAACACGAGTGTGAAAGTGAAGGTTTTTGGCCGCAGGCAGAGCTGAGAAACAGTAAAAAGCAAATGATATAGATTTCACTTTTTTTTTCCTTTTAAA
Source organism: Sequoia sempervirens (assembly GCA_007258455.2). Classification (NCBI taxonomy): domain Eukaryota; kingdom Viridiplantae; phylum Streptophyta; class Pinopsida; order Cupressales; family Cupressaceae; genus Sequoia; species Sequoia sempervirens. The sequence goes on along the minus strand of VDFB02021310.1, from coordinate 14,706 downwards.
ATCACATAACACAAGCATGTTATAGCGCGCTCGCGTTATCTCTTTTCAATTTTTTTTTCCCATTTGGCCACAAAAATGCGACCAACTTCATGCACCCACCCTCTCATGTTTCAAGGTGAAGTGCTTTGTTGGGTTGTAGTCCCACTTGTCATAGATGAGAACCAAGCCTAGGGCCGCTAATAGATTTGTAAGCTCACCCTTGGATTTACACTTGTTTAGTGTTACTTGACTATTGGAAATTGTGAGGGGAAGCAGATGTATCTTTGTCTTATTCCTTTTGGCGCCATAGGCATTGTCGACAAGGGTTGCCTAACGACATGCCTCCAACGCAAAAACTCTGTCTATTACAAATTTGGGGAGTATGAAAGGTTCCCTGACAAAACCATGAATCTGATAAATGTAAAATCCTCTCCTAGGAAATAATCCACTGAATTCAGTGGAGTTTCCATCCATTGTGAGACCTCGAGAGAGAAATGACCCATAGAACGTGGCAACAAATCTTGAAGCACTGGCCTTAGAAAATGATCTACAAACCAATAATAATCCCCTATTTTTGAAAGTACATGGGTCCATATAGAAACTGGCTAACAGTGGCCTTTTACATCTAACCTAGACACTGGGATATTTCTCTCCAGCAACCTAGAATTTTGATACAAAATCAAGTGGGCCAAGAAAGAAGAATACTTGAATTTGTACTCAGTGTTATAATTCTTCAATTGCTCCAGCATTCCTCTGGCTATTACATTAGAAAAATCATAATATTTCTGGTTCTTCTCCCTTTTGAGCACAAAATCCAGGCCCATCTAGAAAGGATGGACATCCTCATCGTTATCAAGGCTAAAACCCATACCAACATTGAGAATATAGATTGTGTGTCTATCTTGAACTTTTTGTGTGAAAGAGGAAAAGAAAGATGACCTCTCTCTAGTCTTTCCTTTGTTTCATCCTCATAGAAACTTGTTTTCCTAGCCATTTCTTCCTCGAAGATGTCCATCTTTTCCTCGTCAAATTTTTAGCACCCCAAGTCATAGGGATACACAACATATCCTGTATGACTTTGGTGGAAATTGTAACCTTGACCCTCTTACCCGCAATAGCTCATCCTTTGGTTGAATCTTCTGGCACATACATCCACCAACTCTGGGCATGAGTGTATGACAAGAAACATGAACTATGGCAGACCACAATTCAAAATCCGAAACACAAAACCCTCAGATGGCTCATGATGCATCATCCTTTGAAATGCACCCTCCCTAAAAATTTTAGGGTTATTTGACAACCTAGGGTCGAAAACATTGTCGACGCAATCCTACACTACCTCTCTCAAGATACGTATGTCTGGTTCCACCTTTTTACAAAATTTGCATGACTACTCCTTAGGCACTGGGGCATTGGCAAATGAGTTCTGCCCAAAGATATCAGTGTAACCAGGCCTATTTCTTGAGGCTCCATATTTTCTACCAGATGTTGATGGCTTCGCAATGGTTGTATCAAGAAGTTGTAGAGATTTTCCTTAACAAAAAAGACCACTTTCCTTTTGCTTCTTTAAAAAAATCTACTTTTGAGTGCAATTAATTTCCTCACACGTACATGTAGTTAAGGCTATGTCATTACTATTGGTCCATTAAATATTTCCACCAAGGTGATACATGTGGATTTGAGATCTGTATCCCTTAGGAATGCTAAAAATGTTGCGAGAATAGAATTAGTACATTCTCCTCGTCGCCTCTTTCACAAATAAACTCATTACATTGGAACACGTGTTTTTAGCTATGAGAAACATGATGAAGTAATATAAGGTACTTTTGAAAAGACATGCCTATTTAATTTGTCATAACTTAGCACGTTAATCCATGTCTTTTCACATAAGTAAGTTGGCTGGTGTTGATGATGGCCAAGGACACACATCAACAATCAACATACGAGAGCATTTACTCCCAACGCCCAAATTTAATTCTCAAGACCTTCTGTCAGATCCTCCGTTTGATTTATCTACTAACCTCCATTTTCTTTGGAATTTTTCCATTTTCATCCAGCCAAAAACGGACTTCCCATTGGTTGGGTCTGTTGGCTTATCTTTTCTATATATAGCTATGCCACCTTATTGCAACATTTATTCAAAAAATAGTCTTTAAGTTTAGCAAGCTCTTTTGTTGTCTCCCATTCCACCAAAATTCACTGCTTTCTCAGAATGTGAGTTGGCTTAGGCATTCCTATTCAGCTTCTCCCGCAGAGGCCACAATATTGTTTTGTGGGAGAGGTCACTAGTGACAAAACCAAGCACCTGGTGAAGAGGTGCGACCGCCTTAGCTTGGTTTTGTTCAGGTGGGTAGTTGGCCAGGACCACATTGATGATGAGAACTAGCTCTGAAACAATTGCAACATTATTTCCTGCTTCATCGCCTCCCTACTTGACCTAAACATAGCCAAACCCATGATAATTGAATTATGTCACCGGATGTTCAATGCTGCACTGATGGAAGGGCTTGGAAAGATAGTGCAAGTAGTTATCCCTGGCATTGGAATTCTGAGCACCATGGATCTCCGCAGGCATGTGGACTATGGGATAGATGTACCCCGGTTGCCCTTCCTTTTTGACTTCCACACCATGGACCTCGAGACACATCTCTCATCTGCTCAACCAACAACCACCTACCTTCTTTGAGAGTACGGCGTGGAGCGTGTTCCTGGGCTTGCCTAGAGGAAGCACTTTGAGTTTCTGGTGCATAATTACAACAACTAGGCTAGCATCCTGCACTATGTGGAGCCCACGTGTGTTGTGTGTTCACCCCCCTTTTGCATCTTGATAAAGAAGAAGAAGAAAACCCGATGACGAGTTGTTTCGGATTTTTGGACAATGGATAGAGGCCTATCCTTTACTATTTTTTGCATGTTGCCTCCTTTTTGCTTCTTTTTGCTTCATACCTCTTTTTGGGTTTTGCTCGAGACAGCCTTATGTGTAAATCTGAGCCTCGGGCTAGTATTACATTGTAAATTTTTCAATGAATATAATATTAAACTTTTGTGCTTCTTCCTTTGCTATTCTAAAAATTAAGCGTATTTACAAAAAAAAATTACATATGGTACATAACTATTAAAAGTTTTAAAGAACTATGTATTTTAATGGAATAATTTTAGATAAATACAATTTACCGGTATATCTAAAATGTTTCCTTCCATATCTTTAAGATCGTACACATTCTTTCCCTTGCACACACTAATCTAGAAGGGTCCCTTCCATAGTGCTTCAAATTTGCTATGTTGTCCTAGTCTTGCAAAATGCTAATCATACTTCAACACTAGGCTCCCTTTTTTGAATTATGGGTAAGAGTTCTTTTTTTCAAACCATCGCTTTACTATTTTTTGGTGGCCGATCATGGCTTCATGATATTTTCTTCTATCTTCCTCAAGTTTGAGGAGTTCTACCAACCGTACTTCCATTCCACCACTTTCTTCGACTTCCAAGGCTTTTAGAAGCTGCAAGGCAGGAATCTCTATGGAAATAGGTAAACACTACCTCTTTTCCGTACACTAGTTCATAAGGGGAGGTCTTCAGGTTCTACTTGGGAGTAATCTAGTCTTCCCATAGAGAAACTCTTAGGTGTTTGTGCCAATCCCTTTGTCATTCTGACCCAATGCACTTGATTAACCTAATTAGGTTTTTGTTGGTCGATTTGGCTAACCCATTTCCTTGTGGGTAGTAGTTTGATGAAATTTTAAGGTAAACCCCATTTTTGATAGAAAAATATGACATCCCCAAACCTACAAAATCCCAAGCGTTGTCGAATATGATGGTTTTGGGTGAGCCAAACCTGGTTACTAGCTCTTCAAGGAAATTCACAATCTCGCGGGCTTTGTGACATTTTTTAGGGCTACGACCTCCGTCCACCTTGTGAAGTAGTCAGTTTATGTAAGGATCCATTTGTAGCCAGTGCTAGAAATAGGATTTATCATTTTGATGAAATCCAAAGCCCATTGAGCAAAGGGCTCCTTAGTTACAATTAGACTCAAAGGAAAAGTGAAATTCTTTCCTTTGCCAACAAAGAATTGGCATTGAATACACTTTTGCACTAGATGATGTGCTTCAGAAAACATAGAGGGCCAATATTATCCCACTCGCATTATCTTCAAGGTGGTAGTCTTGGCAGATAAATTTCCACCCTCAAGATTGGTATGGAACTCATTAAGAACTCTTTCCGCCTATGGCTTGTCTAAACATCTGAGTAGGACACCATCATAATTTCTCTTGAATAATATACATTCAATTAATACATACCTAGTGCCTTGCAATCGGTAGTATCGCCTTTTATGGGATGGAAGATTGGTTGGGTAGTGCCCATTTTGCATATACTATGTCTAATCCGCCATCCAAGACTCATCAGACTTGAGTTGGTTCAAGTAGACTTGATCGGTCTCCTTCTCAACTATGAAACTTGATTCCTATGCAATGTATTTGCATAGACCTCTTTCCCAAACCAGCTTGGTTGCTCTAATGTCCACATCATACTCTAGGATCTTGGTGATCCAATTTTCTCTCGTTTCGGTTATCTCAGCTTCTATGATATACTCTTGCACAGTGGGATGTGCAACGAGGATAGTGATTTTATTGGCCGACACCAAGTGTCAGAAGTTCTTTAAGATTTTAACAATGGAAAAAGCTCGCTTTTCTACAAAATTATACCTAGCCCCATAATCTTTAAGATTCCTTGAGTGAAATACAATAGGATGCTCTCCATTATTTTCCTCGTCCTTCTGAGTGAGCACCGAAGCTACGCTATATCAATTGTTGTATACATAGAGTAGAAAATATTTGTAAAAGTTAGGGTTAGCCAATATCAGAGCAGCAAAGATAGCTATCTTTATCTGCTCAAAATTTGATTTGCCCTCAGGGGTCCATTTGAAAATTGGGTTTTTCTTAAGCATCAGCGTGATCGATCTTGCAATGCCTACAAAATCTTAGATGAACTTGCTGATAAAGTTGATCTTCCCCAAAAAAGACTACAATCCCTTCTAATTTTTTGGTAGGTGTAATTCCATTATGGATCTCACCCTTTCAGGGTCTATTGTTATTCCCTCTTTTGACACTACAAAACCAAGTAGCTTACCTTGAGGTACTCCAAAAACACATTTTTTAGGATTCAAATAAATCCCAAGCTATTGAAATTTTTGGAAAACCTTCTCTAGATGATCAAAGTGATCATCTTTTGACTTTGAAAAGACTGTTAGGTCATCTAGATATATTAAGATAATTAGGTTGATTAATCCTCTGAAGGCAATATTCATTTCTTGTTGAAAAGTCACACCAGCATTTGAAATTCTGAACGACATTTTTGAGTATGCAAACATTCCTCACTTAGTGGTAAATGTTTTCTTATGTTGGCCTTCTTTTGCATATACTTGGTTGTAGTCTGAGAAAAAATCAAGAAATGAAAACATCTTCAATCCGGCCATAGTCTGCAAGATCTACTCCATTGATGGCAAAGGGTAGTGGTCTTTTAGTGAGGCTTATTCAAATCTCAAAAATTGACACAAAGCCTAATATTGCCATTCTTTTACTGAATTGGTACCAAATTTGACACCCGAGTGGAATGCTTAATCAGATATATGATCTTGGATGCGACCAATTTGGTGAGCTCCTGCGCCATCAATGCTTCGACCTTTGGATTGATTGGCCTTTGATTTTATCGGATGGGATTTGACCCTTCCTCCAAGTTAATGGTATGTTGAATTACGCCCAGTTCATATCCTCCTATCATAGGTCCAAGCAATAACACCATCATATCTGAAACATAGATCCTTTAGTATTTCGTTGTCTCTTCTCGGAACTTCCCTCCTGACACTTAACTTCCTACCATTTCTGACATCAAGCTCTTCATAGTCCCTTGCATCCGTAGTGAACCTCTGCTTGTACCATTTCTTGCATCTTCAAAACCAAAGAGATTTTCAAGGGAGATTAATCCCCAAGGAAGCTTATTTCCCTTTAACTAGATAACCTATTCTTCATGAAATTATGCTCCTAGTTGTGAATAGTTAGAGACTACTCCTGCTTTGTGTATAAAGGCAGCTATCTGTATATCATCATCAAATACTTGTCAGTTTTGATCATTTTCAGGGATTGCAGGTTGGATGATGACCTATACTGCCTTCTTCTTGGTTGTATTAGAAACTAGCTCAAATTACGAACCGATAGAAGCCATCCAATTGGCAACACTATTTTGAGATCGAGGAATAACTTGTACATTGAAATCTTCAAAACTCTCAATCAGATCCCATATCTGATGTATGTATGACTTCATTCCTATATTATTTGCAGCTACTTGCCCACAGACCTAGCTCACAACTAACTCTAAATCTCTGAAAGCTTGCATTCTCTTTACACCCATTTGCTTGGAAAGGATCAGACCATGGACCAAGGCTTCATATTTTGCATCATTTTATGAGCATGAGAACTAAAAATGAAAAGATTTGAAGGTCTCTGATCCTGTCAGGGATACTAGTCGAATACTCACTCCATAACAGGATTTGCATTTGGCACCGTCAAAATATAAGGTTCATAGATGATTGTTTGTCAGATCATCATATTTCTCCTGATCCTTCATCAATTTCAAAATGACCTGATCATCATCAAAAATCATGTAAGTTCCTAGCCGTGTTGTGTGAAAATTTCCAAATGGTTCAGAATCAATGAATTGGTTGAGTAGCACCTCTTCCTCGGGATTCCAATCACTCGTGTCTTCTTCATCTTCTAGCATCTCTACACAATATCTCTCTTGTTGCGAGAAAGAAGTATGCGAGTTGCTTGAAAGCATAGGACTGCATTGTCTGCTATATGTTTGGGATGCAAGGATTCAAATAGAATCTTCATCTTCACCCCATGCTTGGTTCTCAATATTAGGTGGGACCAATCAAGTGCCAAATATCCACCAAGCTTCGCAGTGAAATCTCTTGAGAGACACATTTTGAAGACCGAGGGAATGTCTATCACTACTATTTCTTGTGTGACCGTTTGGCTTACACATGAGAAGAGGGTTAGAGATAGATATTTTATCTGACCAACGGTCAGAACCTTCTTCCCATCTAATTGCATGATTCCCTTCTCAGGGGCTCATATTTAAGTTTCAAGGCATCAACCACTTGTTTTAGCATGACTGTTGTGCTAGCCCCTGAATCAATCATCTTATTATACAAAATCTTATCTCCCACAATTTAAGTGTTAAAAAGAAAGGTGTGGGATTTGGCTTGCTTACCTCTTTCTCTTTTTCATTTTCCACATCATTCACATAAGTTGATTCTTTCAAATCTTGACGATTCGACGTGGATCCTTTGTCTCTGCTTTGACCACATGGTGAAGTCACATTTGTCTGTAGTATTTGTTCTTCTTTCTTTAATGCTTCCTGAAGCAATGTATTTTGTTCAAGGATAGATATGACATCCCACAGAGATACATTAGTAGGTGCCTTCTTCAATTGTTCCACCACATTGAGCATTCTGATTGGTTGGGTCTTGGGCTTGAATGGTGGTATTTCTCTTGTTTTCAGAAGAAAATGTTCTATCGTGAACGGGCTCAGTGACTTATTCATCTCCCTCTCTAGCAATGATGGAATGTGTGTACGGAGCCTGCTTCTCTTGCAGCGATGGATGACATGGTTGAGGACATGGCAAAGCTTGTTGCATGTATTCTCCTGTGAGCCTTCTTTTGGATCTTGTGTTGTACTCTAACTATACTTGTGGAGTACTAGTTGTCGAAGCTTCATTCATGAACACTGCATCTTCTTCCTCCATCCATGAAATAGCACTTAGTTGGGCACAATATCCAGTTCTTACTCTATGGAAATTCCTTGCATTTGCACTCTGAAGAGAGAGCATTTTCCATTTTAGAGGACTCATATTCTTCTACATTCAAGGACATGCCCTTGCTTCTTTGCTCCACTATCTTCTATTGCATATTTCCCCTTGAACAATTTCAGGGCATATGACTATCATTGCATGGGAAGCACCATGTGTTATCATCTTCCACCAAGTTTTTCTAGCCTGGGATTAACTCTTTACTATGGTTGTCCTTAACTATCTATAGCGGCATGGTCACCAGCACTATCTAGTTTGCGAATGTTGCTTGTTGACCTCCTCCTCTTGAAGGCCCATGATACATATTCTATTGATAGGATGACCTGCTTCCACCGTAGGTTTGAGTGGTCTACTTCAGAAGTGCTACTTGTTGTCATTTGATAAGAACCAACTTGTTAGCAAAATTCTACATGAGACTCTTCATGTCATTGATGCCCGTTGCTATAGAGGAAGAGCCTGACATGCTTGTCTAAGTGCTGGGGTACACATACATGAACTGTGGTGTAGTTGATGTCAGTTTTGTAGCAGAAGTGTTTGACATAGCTTCTTCTCGAGGACCATCAAAAATTTCTACAAATACCGGTATTGGAGGTCATGGTGGAAGCTTCCCAACATCAATCAAACTATTTTTTGTGTGCATAGCCAATTCGTATGCATCGGGTAATATAACACCTCCCATGGAGATTATCATCACTATGATGCCTGAATTGAAATCCTTCAGGTAGAACATAAACGTCATCACTACTGGGGGTCGAGTAGTCATAAAGATTCTTTTCCAGGTTTTATGAAACTTGGTGTTGAAGTCTCTCATAGCCTCTTGCAGGGCTCTTTTGAAGGTAATTAGTTGATGTAGCAATGAATAACAATCTCCCTTCTCTAAGAAGCATTCAAAAAAATTCTCTCCAAGTTGATCCCAGGAGAGGATAGAACCTGAAGCTAAAGATCAATACCAATCTTGAGCCTTCCCTTTGAAAGAGGCAGCTAACAACCTGAGGGCGATATTCTCCTCCGCTATGTTATGTACCCTACATACCTCCACTATATCTTGAAGTTTTTTGGAGGGGGTTTTGAAATCTTCTCTGAAAAAAAATTGGGATAGCCATCGGGGCATCAACAGGTATGGCAGGCCATACATCTGGGGGCGTAGGTGGTTGTAGTAGACTACAGCTATCCCATGTTACAAAATTTCTAGGAGCAGAGGAAGCTATGTGAGCCATGGAGAAAAGATTCCTATGAATCGAGTACACAGGTATCCTGATTTGGAATGTCGAGCCTTAGGGTGAAGTTGATAAGGCTCTAGATATTGGACTCTTACTTATCACTCTATTTCTCCTTACAGGTGATATAGAACCTGTAATTCTTCTTCCCCTAGGTATTGAAGAAAGTAACTGGGAGTATTGGAAATGGCCTCTTCAGGATTCTCTTGTTTGGATTCTAGGCATGAAACTTCCAGTTTCTTTCCTTGGCCTGATTTACGAAATATTTTTGACTTCTAATCAGGTGTTCGGAGAACTTCATGTCCCACCGGGCGTGCCAGAAAAAGAATTGTTGATCATCAAAGCTTGTGCCTCTCCGACAGTCTTATGGGAAATTCAACAAGTGGGGGACTAATTTGAGCCTCCCTAAATACCTCCAGGATTTTTATAGAAAGTTGGCTCTTCTTTGAGTTTTGGAGAAAATGGTAGAAGGAAATGTAAACATAAAATATAAAAATGGTGATACACCAAAGCTTTAGAACATTTCAAACCCAATATTTCCTATGAATGATATATTTATGCATAGAATGTCACAACCCTTCATTGTTGGGAAGAGAACGAATAGTAAAGGCTGACTACAAGCACAATGCAATCTTTCAAATCTCCCCGCAGGAAGTGTTCATTAAGGTCCGATCAAACATAAAGATTTCCAAGGTTAACAAAAAAATATTCAGAAATTGCATAAACTCTCTCTTATTACAGCACAATATAACAAAACAACCCAAGTGAGAAAAATAGAGAAGTCCATAGACATAATCCAATTTTCATGAGTTATTATCCTACCATATAAGCCTATAGCATGGAAATCAACAACTTAAACTATTTGAATTCAGTTTCACACAGTGTTTTATTCAGAATGAAAGCATAAAGAAGGAAAGCTTTATAAAGGCCATACATGCATAGTCTCAAAGATTTCTTCCAAAAAAATCATGTTTAAATATCAAATGAACTTTAAATCAGAGGTCGAATGCCAATCTGATAATAGTTCGAGCATAAACAATATAGCATGCCATACAAAAGCAATTGTACAATTCTACTTTTGAAAATAGTTCTATAACTTAAGAAAACTAAAGAAACTTTTTCCTCAGCAAAGGAAACTGAAACTTGGAACCAACCCCTTCGTTCTATCACCGCCTCTCATTTATAGCTGCAAAAGAGAAAATTGTCGCCACAACACAAAAGTAATTGTTGTCCGATGTTGGCGCATTTGATAGCATATTATCTAATCATAGATCTTTAGTTAGGTCATAGCAATCTTTGCTCATCAATTCTCAACTATCGCATTAATTCATTTTATATATTTAACAAAGATAGTAATCTGAAAGCGATCATATCCTAGAAAACAACCTAGAAAAACTCTAGTTGACCAATCACATAACCCAACGATGCCGACTCAAAGGCCCCATCCCAAAAACCAAAATGGAGCCAGCAAGCTCCAACAAACTCCAAAAGAGATCGCTTCATAGAAACACAAACTGCCCGCAGTGAAGAGATGACATGTCAAACGGGTGAAAATCTTCATATTCGTGAAAATCGCTCCTTTGGAAAATCTCCACTGAGCTGACACATGTTCTGACCCTCTCCCGAAAGAAAGGCAATAAATGAAAGCCGCATAGCCACCACATGGTGCATTGTGCACCTTTTTGAACAACTTTACTTGAGCGTGGACACATCTAAAGCCAAAACATAAAAAGCCTAAAATAAAAAATGATTAACGAAAAATTGCTTCACATAACCTAGAGAAGCCTTTTTCCTATTTGGTTTATGTTGTTCCCTTGTTTGGCCTATTGTTGGGTTAGGCTCTATTGATTTTTTAGAATACTTCTCTGGAAGGGGAAATGCCCCTGTCCTATTTTGAAATGGTGTGTGCCTTGCAGTGGTATGCTTGGGCTACTTGGAGGTTTTGTGTTTTGTTTTGTTATAGCTTGTGGTTTTTCCTTTCTAGCACCAGTTGGGATGTTGAGTTTCTTTAGACAGTTTGGAGGAAGATGGTTTCTTCTCCTACTAGTGTTGTGAATGAATACCTTTTGGTTATTTTGAACTTTTATGGCTCGCTTGCTCTTGTGGTGGATGGCTTGTTGGAGTTTTCTAAAGGATTTTTCCTTCCTTGGGGGTGTTTCGTTAAGTGGTACTTTTATGGCTCGTTGGCTCATGTTTTGGATGGCATGGTGAGGTCTTTTAAACGCATGGATGTCTCCTTGATTCAAAAACTTTCGATGTGGATGGGGATGATTTCTAAGTTTATTTGGACAGCCAAGGTGCCCTTGTTGGTCATGGTTGCTATGAGTATTCTTTCCTCTGGAGTGTGTTCTATCTTCTTGGCTCTTTAGATCTGATCCCTTATGGAGGTGGTGATCTCTCCTTTTCCTATTAAGGTGGAGAAGGGTTCTGAGGGTGTGGCGGATTGTTCATGCTTCTTCAGTTGGTTCCCTCCCGTACAACTCCTTTAGAGGTGGAGACCACTCAGGCTATCGAGGTGGAGTTTTGGTTGGTGGGTGAATCTTCGTTGTTGTGGTAAGAGTTCTCATGGTGACTTCTATAATGGTGGAGTGGCAAGCTATTTGGAGGGGCTTTTCTACTTCTTTAGAATTGGATCTTTGTGTGACAAAATTCTTGTTGTTGGGATAGAGTTTTCTAAGTTGGTTCCTTTTTTGTTGTTTCTATTTCTCCACAGTCGGTCTCTTTTTGTGCTCCGTTGGTAGTAATGTTGGGGTTTATGGACAAGGTGGGAGTGTTTGGGGAAAGGGATCTCCTTCTCCCTTTGGTCTTTTTCTTCGGTGTTGAAAACTCTTATGTTGTTGAATGTTGGTTGTAAACCTTGGTTCAAATTTTTTAGCAGTTAGTTGGTGTTAGTTTTTCCCTTGTTGTAGGTTGGTGCTCTCTAGGTTGGTTCCTTGGGTTTAAATTGGATTTTTCCTTCCCAACTGTGTTTTGGGTTGGTCCTTTGTTGTTGTAGTTCCTTTTTTCTATAGTTACTTTGTATCCAGTTCCTTGCTCTAGTCAAAAGCTTTGGTGTTAATGGTCCTTTCCTGCCTCACTCCTTGTGAGTCTTGCTTTTAAATGTCTCTATGTTTTGGGAGCATCCTCTCTTCTGCCTCGATGGCTACTTTGTAATGGGCACTGGCCCTTCCAGTTTTATTATAATCAAAACAAAGATAATTATTAAACAATACAAACTAAGACAATCCAATAAAATGATATCTTTAAGGTATTTGATATTATCAAAGCTTTTACAAGCATGAAAAGAAGAAAATTCAAAGATATGAAAACTTACACTTTACACACTATAATAGAAAAAATAAAAAAGTAATTTTTTTGGATTAAACTTCGCAATTTTTGTTTTACATCAACATTTTATCCTATTGCTCTCATCTTCATCCTAATGATGGATCACGAGGTGTGATCCAAAACATTGATGCAAACAAAAATTATGCAGTTTAATCTAGAAAAAAATACCTTCATTATTATGGACTATGGAAATCTCATGTCTTTGATAGAAAAAATATACTGCATAAAATTTCATGTGAATCAATAGAATTAAAGGATCAAATTTCCAAATATCTAACAAATAGTGATCATGAGCTTATTATTCTAATTTCTTATAGATCTTGAGAAGTATAATAATTTAAATACATCATAAAGGTAATTTCTTACCTATAAATTACGGAGTGGTATTAAAATGGAAACAATATTTGATTGTCAAGTATTTATGTTTTTTAAAATTAAAAATTATGCTCCTAATATTATTTGTAGGGGTGAAAAGTACATACCTTGTGTTTTTACCTTTGACTTCACACCATTTTGTATGGGTGTCTTAAGTAAATTATTCTAGCACATTATTTTAACTAATTTTTTTTAACATGCCCATTGACTCTAATTTATAATTAAATCTTAAAATAAAGCTTATCTCATAGTGAGATAATTTATAACTCTTAGATTATCAAATCTTATATCAAGTTCAAATTTGTGGGTGCACATATTTCCCAAGTTAATTCCTCAATGTAGATTTTGAATTATAAATCTAATTTTCACCTCAAGTCAACAAAACTTAGTTTTAAATAATCATTATACATTGAATCTCACACCAAATTTTCAAATTATGTGCCTAGTAAAATTATAAAGGATATCATCTTGGTTCATTATTGACACATATATAGATAAGGAGCATTCCATATATATCCTTATGACAACCCCACCACATATATTTGTCACAACTAAATCTCTTGCATTAATCACATAAGCTACATCAAAAAGTCTCAAAATATTAGTTCTCACATTGGTCACTTTAACAACCATTGCATCATATTTCAAGTGTCAATTTTATAACATCAACATATTTTCACAATTACCATTTATATTATTATCTTTTATCTTCCAAATTTGTCAAAATCACACAATAAAATCCAAGGGCTTGTCCAAGGATAATATCCTTGTATACCAAGCTCTAAATGATGTTTATCAACACCACTATGTTTCTAAATTATCTATATAGGTACAATTGAGTTTGTATTTGGAAGTATTGAAGGTCTAAGATCATAGCGTCAAATCTACATTGAAGGTAAAATATATGCATGAGTGACCAATTTCACAATGGAGAATTGACCCAAGTTATGCACAATATTATGTCTAACATAGCATATTTTTCTTAGTAAATTTGTCCCAAATCTAATTTCATATTCTATGTAGCATTTTTCTATCCCGATAAAATTCATCTTTTTCTCTCTAATTTGAAGGTACACATTTTAATTTTTATTATTTAATTTATTCACATTTTTATCAAATTCATATCTAAATTTAAATTTAATTAAAGGAATCTTAGAAAATTATGTAAAGATTTCCAAATATTAGCAATTGCAACCCCAACCCAAAGAGTAAAAATAAAAGGATATTTTTCATAAACCCTCCACCTCCAAGAACCAAAAACTAGCTAAGAAACCAATAGAACATAACAAAGTGAAAAAAAATCAATATATCAAACCTTGGACCATTACATGAAGGAGCTTTATAAACTATGAAGATTGAAAAAAAGACACAGATACCCAATCTATGAACTTTAAAGTTTTATTAATATTAGAGGCCTGTTTGGCCAAATTGTCCACAACATTCAATTCTCTAGGAATATGGACAAAAGGGATAGACTCAAAATTCTATGAAAGGAAAATAATTTGATCTACATAAGAATCTAACTTCCAAGAAGACTGTTGAAATTTACAATTATTTAAAATGATGGCCAATATCATAGAATCCATCTTATAAATTATCTTCTTCCAACCCAACTCACAAGATTTCTCAATATCTAAAAGAATTATCCAAGCCATCTAATTATTGGTACCAATGCCTATAATATTAGTAAAAAATAAACTAACCAAGACAATTCTATTGTGTCCAACTTCACTTATCCTTGCAGTACTCAAGTTACCATGAGAATAACCATCAATGTTAATTTTTTTAAAAACAAAAGAGGAGACCATTTTACTTTCTTTACACACTTTATTAGAATATTTAAGCCTAGAGCTAGAAGGAATAGATCCAATCAAATGACCCAAATCAAGTTGCCTCAAAATATGAATATTATAAGGATCAAAGACTTCATCCATATAACACT
>VDFB02021309.1:0-19983 GCA_007258455.2 Sequoia sempervirens | reverse complement strand
CTCAAACATGATATATATAAACCTTTTCAGACGACATAGATTTTGTAGAGATATTAAGCTACAACCAGGTATTTCTTTCTTCTGATTCTAGTAGAGATAGATCTTGTCAACAGACAGAGATGTCTGGCTCATCAAACAATCCAAGAAAGTGAATAAACAAAACCCAAATGATAATGCATGAGTTTTTTTTCCCAAGTTAGCCTATTCTGAGAGCTAGTGGAAGGAAATGAATATACACTGCAAGTCATTGAAGTTTATAGCAAAAGCCAATAACGACAGTTGCATTAGAGTCTATTGACATTAAATAGAATTGGAACATTATATATGCATAAGTTTGTTATTAGAATGTTATTCATGTAGAGTAAGAGCAAATGCGAGAGGACAACCATATCAAAAAAGACTAAAATCCATGGAACATTTCCAATATTAATGAGCACATTCCATCGTGGCATAATTATTTTGTGATATATTTAGTAATTATGATAGCAAATCTGTCTATTGGAAATAATTCAAAAACAAATTCATTTTTTGGTATGATTATGTCTTTGCACATACTCTAACTAGGGGCACATGGCATTTAAAGCATGAGATTTCCATTTACTATTTTCAAGTCCGTAGACTAAGATACAGTTGTTGCTTGCCTTGTTTGTTCGTTTGCTTGGATTGTTTGATGAGAGAAATATTTGTGTCTATTAAAATACTTTATGTCTACCATGTTGAAAGAAACAAAGACGACATTTGTAAGCTCCTATATCTTTTACACTTTCATTTTTGAATTGTTTATTGGACAGGTCAAATCATTTGATGGGAGTGAAATCAATACCATTTTGAAAATATTTATGTCTAGCCTTCTAGTATTGAAGAATGAAGCATTTGTAAGTTGCTACATTATTTTCAATGCCATGACATGTTCTTTTTGCATCTTTTCTTTTTATGAGTTAATGCTTATTGTTTGGTATTTGTGAATGGATTTAGGCTTGTAATCTACTGTGATGCAAGTGGAAAAGGTGGTGTTTGTAAGTTACTCTATCTTTTATGCTTTGATTTTTTCATTTGTCATTTGGTTTGCTTAGAATGTGCGATGAGGATGAAATCAATGGCTTTTTGGAGGGTCTATGTGTTCGATATTGCAATTAGGAAAATAAATCCTTCATGAGCTCCTATATATACATTCACATTAGTGAGGGTTGCATGATCTTACAATATTGAGGCAATAAAGAGTAAATCTTTTGTTCAGGTCGGCATGTGTCCCCACAAACAGTCCAAGGCAAAACACGACTATAATATGCTTTTTTTTTCATGTCTCTATTTCTCAATACAAATGTATACAAAACTAGGTAATGACAGTGTAGAAGACATATGAGCTTACAAATGCCTTGTTTTTTGCTCCCAATACAGTAGACATAGATTGTACCAACAAACAACCACTCAATCATTTTACATCCAGTGATTTTCTAGTTAGTTGGATGCAATTTGTATAATTGTGAAATAATTTCAAGTGCAACCGCATAGCATGCATGCAAAGGAAATATTGTTTCCATTCTTAATCATGACAATCATATTGTAATACTAAGTTTTTCATGGTTTTTGGAATTGGAGAACAAGGCGTTGGTAAGTTTCTATCTATTTTACAGTGTCGTTTTACAATTTTTTGCATCTTTGCATTTTATGATTAATTTGCAATGTGTGCACTCATGGTTTGTGACTGCATTTGAATTTATTAAACAATATGAAGAAATAAGTGCAAAACCAAAGGAAATGATGATGTAGTTAACATTGCAACTTACACATGTCTTGTTCTTCATGCTAAACCTAATCTGAGCAAATAGAGGGAGAACACAAACAATTTTGTCATAACATATTTTAGAGTTGACAGTAAAAGGAATCAATAAATTACAAGTGTATATCAACGGAAGAAATGATAGTTAACAGATTTCAGTATCGATACAAAACATGTAAGAATCAAGGAAAATCAAATGACCATGAATAGGCCATGAGAGACAATGATCCTACAAGAATCACCTAGTTGCATTTGAACAAGGGACACAAACAATGTTGTTTTGAATGGAGTGGAGACTTCTCATCATAAACTATTAATGAATTGCAAGAGCATATAATTTACAAAATAATGTCAATTGGCACCATCCTTGAAGACAAAAAGCATGTTATATTGAACATAGATTAAATTCAGTTACCTTAACTCTCTAATAGACTCAAGATGCAAAGTGTCCAAATCCTATGTTGTAGCCATGATTTGTTCAAAACATCTCATAGTGGAAAAATCATCTTTGCTTTCTCTAGCTTTAACTTGGAACTCATACTATAGTGGTGGCCTGAAATGACTAGTGCCAATAGCACCAATTGGTCCAATAGAGAAACTGTCATTGGATAAGATGAGTTGCAAAATGGTTGTGCCAGGAATCAATCGGTGTTCTTAACATACTTTCTCAACAGGTTCAATAATGCTTCTAGCAGTGAAAGTATTTGAAAATTAGTGGTAATAGGAGGTCCATAAACAACTAGCTCATCGCCTTTGAATGGAAAATCTACATGCATTTTTCATATATTAAAGATGGTTGATGGCATTGTAGTTGTTGTTTTGAATATGCACAATGCAACATGAAGAATGATTAAAACTAAATTTTTAGTTATACATATAAAGAGTGATATCTTATGCAAGACAAACAAAAAAAGATATTTGCCTTTTTTTATCTTGTTTTTCAATTGACTGGGCCATCTCCTATTTTGCAAGAGAATCAGTTTGTGTTTTCCAAATCTTCTTGCAAATACATGAAATGAGATATTTGTGTCTTGCTTTTTGTAAAACTGTAAACATTTGTCGTTGCAACGTTTGCATGGGATATAGTGACTTGATGTCTCCCACATGTGATAAAGCGGTCTAGACAAGCCCATGTCAACAAACAACCTACTGTATACAACATGCTTTCAAAATCATATTAAAATTGTTCACTTTAGTAGAAATGTTGAGACTCTTCCCATCCCAATGATGAGTAAAGGCACCATTGCTTACCTTAAACTTTGCAGAAGTTTTCATCAAATTTTGCTTCACTACCCTCCTTTCCATTGTGAATTTTATTTCCAATTTCATCTGTGAAGAATGTCCCCAACTTGTAGAGCCCGTTCAAAGCCATAAGTTTGTCAGGTGTTGAGTAAAACTTCAAATTTTTACTCAAGAAATAATTTGAAAACTCTAGTCTTGCCACATATAATATGTTGAATTTTTTTTGAAGTTATTCAAGGACGAAGTTCTAGAGAGTATAATGTCTAGTTTTGAATTAACCCTTTTGCATAAATTTCATATCTTTTATTTGCTACTTTGAGTTTGATGACCTTTTTCAACAACGTGCAAACATGCATTCTCTAAAAGTAGTTTTCTTTAGAGCGGTTGATCAAAGATCTGGAATTCATGCAAAAGGATTGATTGAAGATTGCACATTATACTATGAGGAACTCTTTTCCACAATAAACTCAAAGAAATTTTCTATGCATTCTACCTGCTAAGGCCTAATTTTGTCAATTGCTGCTTGCATTGAAAAACGAAGCCCGGGAAAAAAATCCAAATAGTAAAGAGGGTGGTGAAGAAGAATTTGATAACAGTATTGTAAATTTCTAGTTAATCACTAATGCATTTGTTCATTGATGTGATAATAGTGTTATGAAAGAAATTTCAAACAGGCAACCAAGTACTCATATGTATAACTACAGATATAAATGGAATATTTATTCAAACATGTCAACGTCAATTTGGGAGAATGTCATTGTTCCATGCCATAGTAACAATATAGAGGCAAAACACAACAACTAAACAATTGCAAACAACGGAAGGAAGCAGACTCCGCACATGAATATAATTGCAACTTAGCACACCTTCTAAATTAAAAGAGAATAATTTTGTTACAAGGAGAATAGGACATAACTATATAAACTAGGGATACAAAAAGGAACTGAACTTACAAATTTATGCCATAGCATGTTGGGAGCTTGATCTTTTATGCTGCGACATATGGAACAAATGGCCCGAATGATAGTTGCCACCTGGAAAAAATAAAAGGACCTATCAACCTTAATAATAAATAGCAAATCTGTGTAACAATGTATTCCAATTTCCAATGTTCAGTATGAGAACCAGCTATAGACCAAGCATGTCAAATACTGTGGACAATGCCAATTACCCACAAACACTTATGCAATGGAAAAGATGTATATAGTAAAAAACATTGGAAAAGCATAAGCATTTCACAAATACGTGTGTTGCAAGTGCACTTCAATTTAGTTCATGAAAATGGAAAATAGGTCAAAGTAATTGGAAAACTCCTAGGTGTAAACTGATTAAGTGTGCATGTGTTGAAAGGGTTTATGTCTATTGTATTGGGAATGGCGAACAAGGCGTTTGTAAGCTCATATGTCTTTTACAGTGTCATTTTCTAGTTCTACGAATGTTTCTATTCTATTGATAAATGAATTTGCATCTAGTACATGCATGGCCTTATTTATTTTGAGTAGACTGAAATCCACTTGTCATTAGCAGCTTATGGTATGTAGTTTAAAATCTGTCAACCAATGTAGTATTTGCATTATTTTTTCATTTGCTCAGATCCACAACAAATGAGACATATCTTGTACAGATAGACATCATGCAATTCCCATCACTCTCTCATGAACACACAATAGATTGAATTATATATATACATACATATATATATATATGTGTGTGTGTGTGTGTGTATGTATGTATGTATGCACATAGATATATGTATGTATATATATATATACATGTATATATGTATGTAAAATATCTAGTTATATGTAAAAATAGATGCACATACATATGTATTATCTACATATATATATGTATATATATGTATATATATATATATATATACATAGGCATATATATGTATGTAAAGAACTAGTTATATGCAAAATAGGTGCACATACATGTACATTCACATGTATATATATGGTTATTATATTACGTATGTATGTATACATGTATATATATATATATATACATGTATATATACATATATATATATACATGTATATATATGAGCATATATGAAGACATACACATATGGACATACTTAGATCTATTTTTCATTTTTGTTTAATGTATTCAAATGTAGTGGCAATGACTGCGTGTGCAAGAATTATTACTTCCACTCTTGATCATGAACACTACATTATCATGTGAAATATTCATGAAGAATAATGCATGCCAACACACAAGTGTATCAAAAAACTCATCAAGTATTTCCAATGGAAAAGCTCACTAGAGTAATTATTATTATTAAAACAAATCAAGAGAGTGAGAAAAGCAAGAGGAAAATACCAGTGGCCTAAATAAAAATGAAGTCAAATGGACTTTGTATAAACACCTGTATTAATAAAATGTTTGTATAAAACATAGGATAAATATGCTCGACTAAGTAGAGTGTATCAAGAATATATCCGATAGATTACAGTAAATAATGTAATGTATAATTTATCAGGATCCAATTTTTTTGTTTTGGTTGGTAATAGGAGTATTTTATTGCTAAAAGGAAATTACATAGATTTAGAGTTCATCTTTAGACCAAAAAATTCACTAGCAAAGAGTCCTGCCCTAAGGCACATTAACATGCATAGAATAAAAAAACTACCATCCCTACACTACCAGTCTTTTCACAATCTATGCTAAATTTAAAAAACCACCAAAAACTTTAAGCAATTTAACCTTACACAACATTAAAACCCTATAAAAAAAACCACCCAAATCATATATCTTACAACCTAACTATCTTCTATCAACCTTTAGATGCATCTAAAGCTACGATCAAAAATTAAATTTCCTTCCACTACACGCTACCCGACACGTCAACGGCCTTGCTTCTTTGCCTTCTTTGATCGCCTCCTCGGTTTGGTCTTCACTTTCTCCATCCTCATCGCTTCTACTTTCGCTTTCTCAATGAATAATTCCTCGACCTTTACCAACTCCATGAATAGTTTGAGAGCCTTCCATCCTAGTTGTGCTTCTTCCCTACATCGAGCTTTGAACCTCGCCTCTGGCCAACAAATGAAAGGAAGACAACCCTCTACGTCTTCAAAGTCCTCAATCTTGAACAGTTCATTGACTTCTAATCCCACACTTGGAATATCCCATTCAAGAATGGAGTCCATTCCCACCAGGAAATCTGGGTGCACTAACATTTTCATCACTTCCCTAACCGTTTCAACTGATTCTACAAGATCAAGTCCCCACATCGCCATCATGGAGTGCACATCCATGTTTGTTCTGTAACGGTGCCTCAGTATTCCGAAGTCTCTTCCAAGAATCATTCTAATACATTTTACCAGTCTTTCATCATTAATCATAAACAAACCCCCTAGCCACTTTGCTGATGCATTCCCATAAAATGGGTTGAGTTGATGTCGGGATAGGAATGTGAAGTTAGCCTCCATTGTTGCTTTTCTCACCACTAACTTCTCCATAAAAACAACTTCACTGCAAACCTCCACCACACCTAACACACTACTAACAATGAGACCAAGGAAATAAATGATGGGTTTTTGGTTCTTCCACTTCAAAATAAAAGCTTGTCATCCTTCAAACCCATCACCACCCTTTCAAGGGCTTCGACCATCTTGTCACAACTACGACACTTGAATATCCAAGCTTCTTATTAAATGCATCATACCCTGCAAACCTTAGCTCAATCTACCAAATTTAGACTCCTCAAGTCCTCCAATTTTATTTCACCAACTTCACTAAATTTTAAGGCCCATTTTGATAATACATCTGCTTCAATATTTCCTATCCTTTTAATATGGCTAACTATAAAAATTTCACATGTAATTAATTCATTTCCAATTTCCTCAATTAAATTTGGGAGGTGTCATGCATTAATCGTTCCCTTCATCACAACTTGGACAATTATTAAAGAATCCCCTTCAAGATGAATTTTTGAAGCTCCCAAGCTTTTCCCCAATCGAACTATCGTTAAAGCTTCTAATGCCTCAGTTGTATTATTAGTCCCGTCTTCCAATTTCTTTGCACCAAAAGCTACCACCTCACCCCTCTAGTCTCTAATGATGAACCCAACTCCTGATGGTCCCAGGTTCCCTTTTGAGGCTCCATCAAAATTAATTTTCCACCATCCTTCTTTTGGTTTTTTCCATTTTATCACTTCAGATTCATTAACAGTTAGTTTAACCCTGCTAAGCCCCTTAACAGGAATGATCCAAATATTTTTATGTACATAGAATTAGTCAACTTCATGTATTTAGAAATGATAATTTCATTGTGGATATAGGTGCATGAATATGAATCGGCACCAACTGAGCCTCCCTATCAAAATTTACTGATATAAGTAACTATATACAAAGATTAAATATGGCAATTAGGCTACGCAAGAGTCGAAAGCATAAAACATGTAAATATTAGAAAGCGAAATTGTTTAATATAGAAAAAATCCAAAATGAGTAAATAATATAGCCTATGTTCACAAGAATATTTAGAAAAAGCAATTTCTTTTCCTGTTTTTGCAATCTTGTGATTGACGTTTGTAACTTTCCTCGTGGTTTTGGCATTTTCTAAATATTTTTAATAATAATAAATATTGTAGGGAGCTTTACTATTAGAAATATTTCATAAGTTTGTTTGTATAGTCATGACTTTCCATGGACTCTTTGTGGGGACATGTGGTGCCTTGAGTAGTATATTTGCATTTACTATTTGTGTCTTCTCATTTATTGTGAGTAGGTTGGATTGCAACCATCATTAGTTTGTTTTGGTGTGAATATTTACCACTGTCGAGCGAATTGTTTCCCATGTTGTTTTTTCATTGGGTCAGGTTGATTGATGAGGCTGAAGCTTGTGCCTGTTACGAGGATTTTCATCTACTGTGTTAGAAGCAAGAAAAGTGGCCTTTAAATTTTTTGTTTCCTTGTTGGTTTGCCCAAATTGCAAGCAAGAAAGATGGACTTTGTAAGTTCCTATATCTTTAACAACAACTTCATACCTAGATTCATCAATGGGAAGTGCACTTGAACCTAGAAGATGCTTTGTTAGTTGTTGACAACAATGAAGCAAACATTCATGATTTAAAATATTAAGTCTGCAGCTAAAGAGGAGATAGTGACATGTAAAGGTAGTGAAAGAAGGAAAAGAGAGAGAAAACTAGACCAGAATAGTATAAATAATGTTAAAACCTACAAATCACGTGTTTCTTTTTTGGACATGAAAGAAATAATTCCTAGCAAGAGACACAGTTTTGATATCAATCAATTTTTCTTATATATAATGAAACATGTCCAATTGTTGAAGATATACATAATGAGCTATGCATTCCTTCATTCTAGTGCAATATGCATGTTGAAGAAATCACCATTAGAATGTTTCAAAGTTAAGTTGCATTGTTACTAGTTGTTGGCCTACCTGATTGGAAATTGTCATATATAGTTGCAACTAAATCGAAGATCAAGGTCCATTCAATTAAGCAAAATTCTTCTTTGTATGCAAACTGCAAAATAGTCACTAGACTTTGGGCCCCATTTATTTAATTTGTCAACATCAACTTTTTGAATCAATGATTGTCACATTTTCAAATCAAATTTCTTAGTCAATTCATAGCTATTTCAAATGTTTCAATTTTCCCTAAGGTTTGAATGCTTCATTAATTTTATTTAATCAAAAGAAATAAATCCTTTTTAATAAATAAAATAATGTTATTTAATTGAAGTTAATATTACTTAAATAAAATGATGCTATTTAATTAAATCTATTTTTAATTAAATAATTTTATTTTATTTTATTAATATTCATTTCTAGATTACATAATCTTAGTTTATTTTATTAAAAGAGATATTATCATCTTAAATTAAATTAAATAAAATGAAATATCTCCCTCGCTAATATCCTGCGTGGATTTAAAAGGAAACAAATCGCTTAAAAGGGAAATAAACTAAAGAATTCCAATCAAGATTTGTTTCTATTTTTCTATTTATCCCACATTGCTTCCTCGAATTTGCCTTCACTCCACTTCTCGGCCATAAAAATGTTCCCTCTCATTCCCCATTTTAAAAGGAAGAATCACCTAATTTTTACAACGTAATCTATGCCACTAATTTGAATTTTATCATTTGATATTACATTACTTGACGATATAAAGATCTTATTTTTAGAAAGATATAGCTTCAATATTACATTTTAAACCTTAATCTTCATAAGAGATTAATTTGCAAAACACCACGCTTATTATCAGATGTAGATGCTTCATTTTCAATAAATTACGGCTATTACATTTTACCATTTGGGATAGCCATTGTTGCATTGTGTGCTAATGTGATCTTCACGGAGATTGGCATTCTGCTTCTCCTCTTTGAATCTCTCGTTCGGTGATTGTATTTATGTGGGTAAGGGTTAACTGGTACACAATATCAATCCCTCGCTTCTTCTTGATAGAGCTCTGAATCGATTTTGCAAGGGACTCATTATTGAAAGATCCCGTAATAAGGATTCAATAAGCATAATATACTTTAATTTTAGTTTTAATTTAATTTAGTTTTTAATTCAGTTTTTAATTTAGTTTTTAGTTTTTAATTTAGTTTTTAATTTTTAGTTTTTTAGTGTAGTTTTTAATTTCGTTTTTAGTTTTGATTCATTAATCTAGCTTCCACTCAGTTGCAGGAAAAACGATTTCTGGGTTTTGTAGCCAGGGTCAAAATCTGATCCGGGTATCTTCCAATTTTTTGATTTCTTTCACAGATCTGAAGAAAATAGCTGCACAAAAACCGTCGCGCGTCATTTTTCACCTGGCTAAAGGTTTAAAAAAATTATTTTTTTCATCTTCTGCTTGCTGGATCAAAAAACGATTTCTGGGTTTTATTTTTTGCTTCAAAAAATTTCTGGGTTTCTGTTTTTATCTACTCATTATAAACAGATTTTTCAGAAATAAAATTTGAAGATTTTTATGCATGTTTTAATTTAGTTTTTAATTTAGTTTAGTTTTTAATTTTAATTTAGTTTTTAATCTTAATTTAGTTTAATTTTTAGTTAGTTTGGTTTAGACTTTAATTTAGATTTTTAAATTAGATACTTTTTTTAGTTTCTAAAATTCAAATTAGATTTTTTTAATTTAAAGTAGATTCTTTAACTTTGTTAATTTAAATTAGATTTTTTTACTTTAGATTTTTTAACTTTATTAATTTAAATTAGAATTATTAATTTAGATTAGATTTTTTTAATTTAGATTAGATTTTTTTAATTTTATTAATTTAGATTAGTTTTGTTTTAAATTTTTAGTTTAGTATTAGATTAATTTAGTTTAATTTTAGTTTTGTTAACTAATTCCTTTTAGATTAAATTTTGACTAGATTAAATTAGATTTTTTAATTCTAGTTCTTTTAAAAAAAAAAAATTTTTCCAGAGTATAACAGTTTCTGCAGGACGCCAGTCAAAGAACTTGAAACACACTAACGGTTTGATTGCAGGACGCGTGACAAAGACTTGAAAACAAACACTTACGCTTGTCAAAGATCCTATTTAAAAAAATATTGTGTTTGTTTTCCTGCTTTTCAATTCACATAGTCTAATTAGGGCTTCGTTAAAATTCTTAGGAGTTTCGATAGTGAGTAGGGAATTTGGCTCTTTGTTACATGGGGGTGATGACCATGGACAAATCCAGGCTCCTAATGATTTTACTCATATGACGAACTCTTAGGGAGCGGAGCAAGGTAGTGAATCTTTAGCACTTTCACTCGTCAGGGGATTATGCTCTTCTCTCATTGAGAGAATCAGAAACCCAAAAGCGTGTGGATTTGGTGAAGTGAAACTAGCTCGGTGATTAAGGTTGTTTAGTGTGTTTGGGTAAAGAGATGGGCTAGAGAAGTATGCTCTTCTCCTTTTGGGAGAATCAAAAATCGTAAAACCCAACCGGCCATGTCCGTCTTTAGAGGGCCTCGGCCGGTTGAACCTCCGGGAACGACCCAAGTGAGTACACACCTATCACCAGTGATTCCACCTCACTATAATAAAGAACGTCTTGTTGAGTCTAAAGACTCCAAGACTATAGTAACTTCTTTTCCATGACTTAGACGATCATCATGGAAAAGCTCTATTTATTGCACTGAGCGGCGCCGCTCCGAGCCCTGCTTGCGGGGGTGTGTGATTTTCAGGTGTTGGTGTGGCTGCGAGGCCCAAGCTCTATATCAGAGGCACCGAAGGTTATTATGAATGGAAGCCAAGTAAAAACCTCTTAGTTAGTTGCCTACCCGGTTCACCTCCGAAAGGAGTCATAATCTTTGCACAAGGAGGGGGAAGAATCTCTCCGTATGTTGATCATACACAGATTCCCATCATAGGCATACACCTGGACGTTTGGAGGCGGTTGCGGCATTGGCCCCTACTACAAGGGTAACCTTTGAATGCACACTGTTGAGTCCTTGGAAACACCAAAAACACGGGCGCCCTCTAGGGGGTGACACGGCTGTGTGAGGTGCACGTATGCGCATAAGCAATGGGGCAAAGGTTTTGACTTCTCACCATTTTCTTTGGTAGGGATAGCTATGTGTTTGTTTTTGAGTCTTAAACATTGTCCAAACATCTTCAAACAAGACTCCCCCGATACTATCAAGTTGCTTTGTCCTTGATAGATCTGTTATTGACTACTTTTGTATCACAACTTGTCTGATTGAAACCTATGTGCTTGATCAAAATCTGTGGATATACTTGCTTAATCTTTGCAAACAAACAACAAACTGAAATACTGAGTTCTTCGATTAGGTGACTTGTCCCAGTTTTAGAGACCTGTTCTGTATTTAGGGTTTATGTGTCCTTGACCTTTTGAATTAGTGATCCTTGATCTCATAAGTGATTTTGCTTGAGATTGGCAAATTAGAAATTGTTCCTGTCAAATAGATAAATTTTTAGACTCTTTGATAACACACTTGGAGAGTGCTAGTAGTCTCCTTGTCCACCCATTTTCATACAATTCAAACTCAGTACACTTTGTGTAAGTCATCCTCCTGATCCATATGTCCTAGGGTGTTCACCCAAGAATTGAGTACCTCTGTGGCAGTGTTGGTTTGCACCTATTTGCAACAGTTCTATTTCACCATCTCTCTCGGACAAGAGAAAACTTTTACTATCCTAGTCTCGTATTGATCGCTTCTTAGAATTGTCCGCTTACCTAAACTCTCTTTCATGTCGTACTACAAATAAGATATCAAGTGAGCCAAGGAAAGCTTAATTCTGTGATGTTCTTAATCAACTACTCCCTAGTTCGTAATTGGCCAAAGAGAAAGGAAAAGGAACCAATATTTGACCACTACCTAGGAGTCACCAAACCTATTTTGACCCAAAGAGCCATTTTAGTGACTTGAGTACCCCCTCAGCACCTTCCCACTCAGGTATGGATATGAGTTATACTGTCACTCGGCGGGAGAGGGAAGCCATGGATCAAGATCTTGATGATATCTATGAACAACACAGAAACAATATGATATTTGGAAATTCTTCTCATGATAATCAACCTGATTCACCCCTCATTAATACAAGATATTTGGATGCCCATCAACGGGATGAAAGGTATAAGAGACGAGCTCACCAAGAACAATGGTCACAACATGAAGACCAAGACAATAAACCTCGTAATGCTCATGTCAATACAACGTATACCAATGACTTGTTCAAACAGTCTAGACCAAGTTCACCATTTCAACATACCTCAAGGTTCACAAGTGATAGGCTCAGAAGAATTGAATGCGAAAAGAAAGCCTTTCTAGATGAACAAGCTGCAAAGCAAGAAAAGTTTAGACAACTTGAGGAAAAGAGCCAAGCTTTATTGGAAGTACAAAGGAAACTCGCTCAAGAGGAGCAAGATAGGCAGTTAGCCCACCAATTAAACAAACAATACAATACAAGGGGTGCTAACAGTGGACATAATTCTCCTCCCTCCACCCCTTCCAGAACACCAAGAAGTAGAAGGCGGTCAAGGACCCCTTCTAGATCTCCTAGTCCTAGAGGAAGAAGGGCCTCTCAATATGCTCACTATAGGAGGCAAACTCCTCCCAGAAATTCAAGACCACACTCCCAACATGTACATCCTGGTTCCCAACATGGAGGTGGTAGCTCACATTATGATTTTGATACTCAAGACTTCATGCGAATACAACAAGAGCCTATCTTCCAACAGTATGTGGAGAGGCATTTGGAACAAAACAAAGATAAGTTCTTGGAAAGTCTAATCAACAAGGGTGCCAGAGTCCCTTATAATTTTGATGTGGACAACAAAATACAAAAGCAAAATCCCTCTCAAGAGGAAGAAATCCGCCAAATGAAGCAAATGATGGAGAAAATGATGCAACCTAAGAGCTCATTCTCACTAGACTAAATTTGTCCTAATCCATTCACAAGAGTGTGAGTATGAAAGATTTTCCAAAGAGGGTGGAATTCCCACACGATAAATATACCAAGAAGGGCGCATCCACATGACCACATGTGTGTCGGCCTATACTATGAGCTTTGAATCTAATCGATGACTCCTATTTGATGAGGTTAAAACCCCTAGGAGCCCCAGCGACAAGCAATGGAATGGTTTACCAATATCACCCTCCCCGTCAAGACTTTAGAGAACTTGTTCATAGATTCGTTCAACACTTTGCATATAATCTATCAAGATCTGTTACTATGTTGGACCTATGCAACTTGAAACAAAATCAGGGGGAACCCTTTGTTACCTTCTTGCAAAGGTGGAGGAGACAATGCTCTCGGTATCCTAGGACGCATCCATGAGGATGAAAAGATTGACATACTTGTTAGTAATTTGGTACCGAATGAGATACAGATCAAAAGGTAGTCTCACTTCCTTTGATACCATGATTGAAATCAGATGTCAGATTGAGATGTTCTAAAAGAACAAGGCATTTTGACCAGACATAACAATAATACCAACAATGGTCAACACAACAATAAGGATAAAGGGCAGAACAACAATTGGAACAAAAACAAACAAGTTGTCAATGATGGAGTTGTGGATTCTTCCCAATCAAGAGATCAAAGTGTTCTTAATTTGACTAAGGTTGTGCAAGCAATGAAGCTTAATGCACCTCCACAACAAGAAAGTAAACCAAGATATCAGGAGAGGCCCAAAAACCAGAAGCGACAATTTACCAAATTGGGTGACTCATATGAGGATATTCTCAAAACTCTCATTGCTAACAACTTGGCACATCCTCAGGATCCTACAAAATTTCACATTCCAGATCCTAAGCCACATTGGTGGGATGACAAGGCATTTTGTAAATTTCATAATGGCCCCGGCCATACTGTTGAAAACTGTTGGAAATTAAAACATATCGTCCAAGATTTTATAGAAAGTGGAAAGCTTCAAGTTGATGGCCTAAATACCAATGCTGATCATAAGGCTTTTAAGGAACCTTTTCCTAATTATGACAAGGGGGAAACCTCTAAATCACAGAATGGCAAAGCTGCAATCAACTACACCTATACAACAGCAGAAAATGTGATAAACATGCTTGAAGTTGTGGAGCCAAGTGTTAATATGATAAGGAGTAAGGACCCACATGGTTATGACTCTCCCCCTATTTTGACAACCAACCTGTTGTGGTGCTGAGAGGTCCTCATTCTAGGTTATCTTCCCAAGCCCTTAATGCTGTTACCAGGAGTCAAGCCCCTATTATTCTTAGAGGGCCTAGTTCAGGTCCATCCAATAAATCCAAGCAAGTGGCATCCAAGAATGTCACTATAAAGTCCGCCACTGCTCTCAAACCAAACTACAATCTTGTAGATCAGTTACAGAAAACTCCAGCACATATCTCAATCTTAGAGCTTCTAGAGTTGTCCCCTAGACATAAGCAGATCCTTGAGGATGCTTTGCGCATAGCAAATGTCCCCAACAACATTGATATAGACCAATTCCAAGGCATGGTGAATCACATTACTAGCCCACATTACCTTTCTTTCTCTGAAGATGATGACAAATCCCTAAGCCATCCACATAATCTTGCCCTTCACATTGAAGTCATGATTCATAAAACCCGTGTCAGGCGCGTGTTGATTGATGGGGGTGCTGGGTTAAATATCTGTACTTTTCATTTGTTAAAAACTTTGGGCTATTCAGAGCAAGTGATCGACACTAGAAAGAAGATCACCATAAAGGCCTATGATGAGGCAGAATGAAGTTCTAAGGGGTTAGCTGTCCTTCCTGTCAGGATTGGCCCAATTGAAAAAGATATCTTGTTTCAAATTGTTGATACTGGACCCCTTGCATACAACATTTTACTGGGTAGACCATGGATTCATGATATGCAGGCAGTGCCATCTACCTACCACCAATGTGTTAAGTTCCCCTACAATGGAACATAAATTTGCATACCAGGGGATAACACCTTATCAATTAACTCAATCTCAGCTAATGTTCATGTCCCTCTTAACCAAGTAGCAGAGGATTATGAAACAACTTTAGCAGACTGTCAAAACAAATTTAAGTCAGTAGACCTTGGCATGGGGGTATCAACTTGACTCTTTTACAAAGATGCCTGTTTCCCCTAGGACATATGGAAAGCCTTCATAGGAGATGAAACCATCATCTTCAACAATGACAATATTTGACAAGTTTGTTGAATCCTCAGTACCAATACAAGATGAAAAAGAGGAAGTAGCTGTTCGAGATTGGATATACAAAGAGGAGAAATACCAGCACAATGAAAATTTCTCCCCCTCTCCTAAGTCCTATGGAAGAGGATATACTTTTGTCAAGCAGATGGGTTATCCAAGATATGGCCCTCTTAGTCACAGGTTAGATGCTAGAGCTGAACCAGTCAATCATGATTTTTTTGCATGTAAGTCTAAGAAACCGGTTGGCCTAGGCTTTATGAACAACAATAAATGCACTGTCCCCATTTCTGATAGGCGAGATAGTAAAGATGACACAGAATATGTACCAGATTTGACCAATCAACAAGACATAACAGATGATTGGGTACCTTCAACAAATCTCCTTTGGAGAGATTCAAGAGATTTAATAATTGATAGTCCTCCTATCTCATTTGCAATAGATAGTGACTATATGAATACAAGATTGACTATGGATAGTGTCTCCATCCCAGCTGCAACGGATGGTGATAATTCAAATAATTTTATGATTGAGCAAATTTCTAGAAGAGAGGAGCCTCTTCTAAATCTTGAGGCTTCTACATCACGAGGCTCCAACAATAATTCAGAAATAGACTCTCATGAGTTTGAATGGGATTCACTCTCAGATGCAACAGTTGACTTGGATATGGATTTTGTCCACGCTTATAGTTCTCAACTTGATGTAACTGACGAGTCACGTGTTAGATTAGAAGATTGGAACCCACATGTCGCATTAGTAGATGATTCTTCGCTTGCTAGGATAAATTTTGATTTAGACACTTTAGAGGGAAACTTGACAGATTCCAATTCTACAGTCACCAGAGATGACACCACCTATATCCTTAATCTTGAACCGGTCATCAACCTACCCCTTGTTCACCCCAACCTTATTGATTGGTCTCAACGGTACCAAGAGCCTCAACTCTTGACATTTCACAATGACTATGAGATCACCTGCTATCTAAATGCCATTGAACTTGTAGTCTCTTCCACCAGTGAACCGGCTACCAGTATGACAGAACCTGACATCAAGTACCTTAGTCACAAGATAAAAAGAAAAGAAAAACAGAATAAGAGTTCTGATGGCGAAAACCACTATGTGGCGGTGTCAGAACCAAAAAAAGTAAAAATAAAAGATGTATCCAAAGGTGAAAACCTCCCAGAGGCACCTACAGATGAGGTACTTGATAGTCTCCCAAGCTATTTCCAGGAGAGATCATCAGTATTGGTTGAACCTACAGAAGCTGTTAATTTGGGCACAGAGGAAGTTTCAAAAATTGTACACTTGGCTAAATCTTTATCACCTGAAGAAAAGAAAGCTTATACTAAGTTCCTCCAAAAGAAGGAAATTAACTTTGCATGGACATACTCAGATATGCCATGGTTGGACACTAATCTCATTATGCATCATTTGTCCATAGCTCCAGATGTGAAACCAGTCAAACAGAAGTTGAGAAAAATGCACCCTCATATAGCTCTTTTAGTGAAAGCTGAATTAGAAAAGCTCCTTGGTGCAGGATTCATTAGAGCCATAGACTATGTCGACCGATTTCCAACATTGCACTGCTTCTAAACCCTCGATGTTCATTCGACCGCATTGTGACTTTTGAGATCTTAATGCATACCCCAAAGCGATGATTTTCCACTTCCTAACATAGACATGATAGTGGACATGACAGCGGGATATGAGATCTATTCTTTGATGGATGGTTTTTCTGGGTATAATAATATCAAGATAGCTCCCGAGGATCAAGAAAAGACTGCATTCACATGTGCCTGGGGTACTTATTGTTGGAATGTCATGCCCTTTGGATTGAAAAATGCAGGAGCTACTTACCAAAGAGCTATGACAACCATCTTCCATGACATGATGCATAAGAATATGGAAGATTATGTGGATGACACCTTGGCTAAGTCTAAGAGAAGAGGAGCACATTTGGCTGATTTAAAAGTGATTCTAGATCGCATGGAACAATTTCAACTAAGATTAAACCCACAAAAGTGTGCATTTGGTGTTACTTCTGGAAAATTATTGGGATTCATCATTTTAGCTAAAGGAATACAAGTGGACCCTGAAAAGGTTCAAGCCATTATAAACATGCCACCTCCCAAAAATGTCAACCAAATGAGGAGTCTTCAAGGGTGCCTTCAATCCATAAGGAGGTTTATTTCACAATTGGCAGATAGAGCACAACCTTTCAACAAAAATTTGCATAAAGGTGTTCAATCTGTCTGGAATGAGGATTGCCAAAAGAGCATGGATCAAATTAAAGAATATTTGGCAAATCCTCCCATTTTAATGCCTCCCATTCCAGGAAAACCTCTCATTTTATATGTCTCAGCTACTGAATCTTCACTAGGGGCATTGTTGGCTCAATTAGATGAACAAGGGAAAGAAAGGGCCATATATTATATTAGTCACACTCTTGTTTCTTATGAGGTTAATTATACTAGTATTGAAAAAGCTTGCCTCGCAGTAGTGTTTGCTTCTCAAAAATTGCGACACTATATGCTCGCGCACACCATACATCTCATAGCAAAAATTGATCCTCTCAAATACTTGCTTGGTAAAGCCGCTCTCACGGGTAGACTTGCTAAATGGATGATGATTCTTTCTGAATTTGACATAGAGTATATTGAGTGTAAAGCAATCAAAGGCCAAGCTATTGCAGATCAACTGGTTAATTTCCTTATTCAAGATAATATGCCCATTCAAGTCAACTTTCCAGATGAGCATCTTATGTACATGACTGAAAGATCCTGGAAACTATTCTTTGATGGTTCATGCATGCAAAATGGTTCTGGAGCTGGTGTGTTGTTTGTTTCTCCTCATGGGTATACTATTCTTAAATCTTACAAGTTACTCTTTCCATGCACAAACAACATAGCTGAGTATGAGGCTTTGACAAATGGACTAAAAATGGCCATAGAGTGGAATATCACGTAACTGGCTAGCTATCTATGGGGATTCTCAACTCCATCATAAAACCAAGTCAATGAACAATGTCAAAGACTTAATAAGTTGGTACCTTACAAAAAAATGGTTGATTCATTAAGACGGTATTTTACTTTTGTCACCTTTCAGCAAATCCCTAGGGCTGAGAACAAAGCAGCTGATGCTATGGCCACCCTTGCTTCACTTCTTCAATTAGAGGAACATGAGTCCAGATATGAATTCCTGGTGGAAGAGCTACGATATCCCATATTTGACTCACCTGAAAGCCATATCATTTGTACCCTTGTCAATCATGAATCCTCCCGCCATGGTGCTATTTACTCATATCTTCGTGATGGCATCATCCCCGATACATTTAACCGATCTGAAAGAAGAAACCTTATCCGCAACGCTTCATTCCTCATCTCCTCGTGATTTGTATAGGAGGTCTAGATACCACTTCTTTAGGTGCTTATGTTAACCGACGTTGCTAGCTGACATCCACCAGGGCATATGCGGAGACATTATAATGGTCTTTCCATGGCTAGAAGGTTGCTTAGGGCGGTACTATTGGCCTAACAGATGCAAATAGATGCAGAGCATTTGTCTTTGTGAAAAATGTCACACACTGACATGCCCGTAGGGAGCTAATTCCTTCTATATCTCACCGGCCATTTCAGCGATGGGCCTTTGATCTTGTTGGGCAGATTCATCCCAACTCATCAGGTGGGCATAAGTTCATTATCACTGCTACTGACTACTTCACAAAATGGGTAGAGGCTGTTCCACTTTCTATTGCCTCAGGCAAGACAGTGTCTTTATTTATTTTAAACCATATCATTTGTCGATATGGAGTGCCATCTGAGATCATCACTGACAATGGAGGTCAGTTCAAAAACAAGGACCTTAAAGAACTCTACCAAAGATTCAAGATAAAGCAGCATTAATCCTCCATTTACTTCCCACAAGGAAATGGTCAGGCAGAGGCTTCAAACAAAACCATTCTCAAGATTTTGCACAGAACAGTTCATAAGAATGGTAGAGACTGGCACCTACAGATAACCGGCCCCCTGCGGGCTCTATAGAACCAGTATTCGTGACTCAACCGGGCTACTCCTTTTGCCCTCACATACAGTGCTGAAGCAGTGTTACCTTTAGAGGTTGAGATTCCATCACTTTGAGTCTCTCTCAAAGGTCTAGTTACAGATGAAGACTATCGCACCATGAGATTGCAAGAATTGGAACTTCTTGATGAGAAGCGTAAAGCATCATTTGACCATATGAGGGTCTATCAAAAGCGGATGTCCAAAGCCTTCAACAAAAGGTTCACCCTAGAGAATTCCAAGTAGGAGATCTTGTCCTGCGAGAGAATCCTAAGAACCAACATAATCGA